>CM028923.1:15106178-15123678 GCA_016801845.1 Polydactylus sextarius | reverse complement strand
CACTGTATAAAAGCACTAGTGATAGTAGCCATCTTAGTTTAGCATGTTGGCGCGCTAACATTTGCAACATTAGCCCAAAAATCCATATAAATCACAGCAGAAACTAATGACCCTGTCACTGGTCTGGAAGCTACTGGACAAACTGGACAGATATTAACCTGATGATGGAGCCACATATGAAAGGTCAGACTCTCAAATGTTCACAACAGTCAGATATAACAGATATAACCAAAATATGACCAAACTACTATCACCCTCATGCTGCTGCTAGATTAAAAGTCAGGTGAAAGGATTGTTCACTACATTTTACAAATGTAAGAAATCGGGTATCAGGATAACTGAACATTACAGATATAACATTCAGCTTGTGTTACAAAGCTGGGGTAAAGATGTGGCCACTAAAGAATTGGAGAAAATGTACTAATAATGGAAGGTGGAGTTTGACTCGGGATTTCTTGGCCTCTGCTGCTCCAATTTTGTCTCTTGCAGGTCTCTAGGATCAAGAATAACATCATTAGTCCCAGAAGAACACATGGCTCACAGCTCTACGGAAATGAAGCACAAATGTATATGTTATATCTGGTATACCTCTGTGAGAGGCAACATTTCACCAGCTCCTAGGAAAACAACCATGGCTTCTGCCTGGATGTGGATGGACATGAACAACAGACAGATACACATCACTTCACTGACTGGAGGTATGTGTATGAGGACAAACATGATGGTAAAGGCAAAGAGAAAATAAGATGCTGTTGTTTGATGTGTTGTGAGAAAAATATTAAAGCCAAAAAAGAAAAGAAAATGGTGAGGGCCATTGCTTTGCAACAATTGAAATCAATCGACTTGGACAAATTGTTTGACGCAACTTCTGTATTTCATAAAGACAGATAAAAGAGAAACGTCAGAGAAGCAGTCGGACTACCAGGTAAGTTCTGAACACATGGTTCTGTTGCTGGTTTCCAGCTGTTGGTTGAGATTATGGCAGCACAGCTGGATTTCTGGAAAGAGGACTACCATTGACCGCTGAGGACAAATTTCCAAAAAGCAAAATACTTCAAAAACAGTCCGTTGGCTGAACTTGCAGCCTTGAGCACAGCAAAGTTGAAAATTCACTTCACATTTTGACTCATGTTGGGGTGATGCAGATCCACCATCATACAGTAGATTACACACACACACATTGACCCAGAAAACAGAAAGTGAGTAAGAGAGAAAAAGAGAGAGAGAGCGTAAGGTGAAATTATAAGAAACTCCAATTTCATAAACTGTGTCCACAGAGGACTGAGACCTGTTCAAATTGAAAAAAAAAAATTATAATAAAATGAGGACATACCTGAGACCATTTTACATCCCATTGCTTATTTTCCCCTCCTTCCCTCACACACACACATGCGCGCGCACACACACATCTTTAAAGTGTGCAAATAGAGGCACAAAGCCGTGAGGGACAGATGGGAAACGGTTTGCTTAAATTTACAGTCACTTGAAATTCTGTGGAGTTTCCCGATGTTAAAAATCATAAAGGAGTGTCAAACCTCCTCGTTACACTCCTGCAGCACCGCTCACTGCTGGATAAACAGAGGAGTGAGCCGAAGGATGAAAGAGGGAGAGCGTAAGAGAGATGAAAAATTAGGTTTGAGGAAGGAAGACGAGAGAGAGAGAAGAAGGGAGGAAGATGTGAGAGAAGGAAAGGAGGAAGGAAGCGAGAAAGGGCAGGATGGTAGAAGTAGAAGCAGTCCAGAAAAATATAGTAAGTCGTGCTGTTTAATGTTTAATGCCCTCACAGTTACTGAGCTAAAGAGAGCAGGCTGCGGGGAGAGGGAAGCTGTAGAGAAGGTCTAAAGGGGGGATTCGGAGGGTACGAGTTGGGGGGAAAGGGGGTTATGACACTGATAGAGGCAGGTGGAGAGTCAGAGACACTCTGCCTTCTCTGGGTCGAGAAAAAAAAAAAAACACACACACACTCACATTTAAAGTGCCTACACGGCGATCGCATCATGGTCGTCACTTATCTATTATTCAGCAGTGAAGGGGAACAGAGTGGAGCACTAAATAAAGAGCTGTAGCAGAGATGCTAAAGGCTGCAGACCTCTCGGTGCAGGGTTACACACAGAACGAGAGCAAGGCTGGAGGCTTAGTCTGGATTTCTGATTTAAAGTTGTGCTTTCTTTTATATTATGTTTTTTTTTTTTTTTTTTGCAGAAGCAGCAGCATTCCTCATCCTCAAAGTGGCTAAAAAAAATCAATTAAAAAAGATTTCATTTCGCAGTAGTTAATTTCAGTTAAATGAATATGTGTGTTAGCGGCTGAAAATGGTTTTCGTCCTCACTGATCAGCACATACACTATAGATATATACTAATGCTAATGCTAATACACTGCATCTGTCACAGGCTACGATCAGCCAGTAACATTCAATCCCACAGGTGATAGATATTTAATACAGCATTGCAATAATAATAATAATAATAATAATAATAATAAAAATAAAATACATTTTTAAACATTATTCATAATTATATACAAGATGGCAGGAACATAAATATCCCTTTAATGATAAGATTTTACAGATTGTATGGGTGTAAATTGAAATAATGATGGTTGTTAGTACTTGCTATGTATATATGTGTGTGTGTGTGTGCGTGTGTGTGTGTGTGTGTGCGTGCGTGCGTGCAATGCCAGTAAAGTACTCAGTGAATTCAAGTCAGACAGAAGGAAAAAGAGCAGGAGAACAAAGCCTTTAAGAATTAAAACCGTTCCTCTCTTGACCCTGAGTTGACTTGAAGCACAATGAGATCCATATTTAAACACAATGTTTGGCTGCAGTATATTCCCGCCAGCTCACACAATCACACGGCATGAATAAAGACGCCACTCACAAACACACAAACACACACACAAGTCAACAGCGCACACAAACAAACAGACCAGCAGTGAGGAGAGTGTTGTCTCGGCTTCTGAAATCCACGCTTGTTGCGTGCGAGCGCTTAAAGGCGTGAGAGCTGAAAACCTGATCAAAGACATTATTATTGGAGACAATTGGACTGAAGTGCTGCTGCTCATGAGCTCTGGGTCTGCCTGTTGCCCTCACCAACCTCTCTCCCCCTCCCTCCCTCCCTCACTCTGAGTCTCTCTCCTCTCACCTCTCCCTCCACCCCTGACAACACAGAACTCGCTTCAGCCTGAACACTGACTTCTCATCTCTTGTCGTCCTGTAGCTGTCAGAGCTCTTCACTGCAAAAAAACACAAACACACACTCATACAGGAAGTCACACTGAATTAAAATAATGTCATTATTAAAGGTCACGACCATTACATTTGGTTCACGATTTATTTTCTCTTGAAGTCAAAGTAAATTTGCTAATTCATCTCTTTCACTGCAAATGATATGAAACTTGTGTTTTTATATATTTGCTAGGTACTTAAAATGTTGCACAATAAATGCGCTCTATTCCAGGAGGACATTTTTTTTTTCCAACCAACCCAACCAAAATATCTCAAATATTCAGCATTAACATTTGGCGAGACACAAAAACTTGGTTGAATCTTCTGTAAGTTGTAATGTTGTGTTACTAACAAACAGTCTAGTTCATATCAAGTTCATATCAAGTGCACATACAATATTACGATCACCAGCTTTACACAACCTACTCACCATCTAGCAATCTCTGAACACAAATATTATACTTTTACAATAATATCCCATCTCAACCTTCTCAAACTTAGCTTAGCTTGAGACAATAAATTACAATGTAAATGTGCGGTACAGCTGAATAAATCACAGAATGGTGAGTCAAGCCCTTGATTATCTATAGCTAATCACCTAGCTGGTCAAAGAGCCTAAAAATCTGCTACCGCAACTCTACTCAATAAGACTCAGCCTTTGTTCCTGCCATTTTCAGACCCCATGTGTAATACAATATATTAATTAAACTGCCATCAATGCAGACATGTTCTTCTTGCTGAAAATCTGTTGGTGCCCCCAACCCCCCCCTTCAGCTATGTAGCCAAGATGGCAACCGTGTCCTGTCGTTCCACTCTCTGTTTGTTTGAGAGGACACTATTTGAGTTTATACAGTGCACTGCATCCTTTTTCGCTGGCCACTCACTGATCTACTTCGCCTCTACTCCTGCATCAGTCACATTCTGTATAGCAGCGGTTCTCTGGCTGTTGTTGGTGTTAAATGTACGTGTCCCTAACTCTTCATAGATCCTGCGTAACATCTGTGACAGCTGGTTTACTCCCGAGGGAACAGCGATACACCAGAAGTTTTCTGTCGCAGCTGTTACTCTCCTGGGCTGCAGATAGAGATCTTTTGTTTTTGTACCAACCAGAGTTTTGCTCAGGTATTTTTGATGAGGTGTATCCATCCAGAGGGGATTTCCTGGCTCCTTAAAAATGTGCCCCTCTAAATTTCTTTGTCTCTCTCCTGTGGGTTCTTTACAGTTTGATGGTGAAACACTTCTGATCACATTTCTCACGGACACTTGCTTTGTCTAACACTTCCAGACCTCTGAAGACCTTGAAACACTTCTATGTTCAGACTTTTTCATCACACTATGCTGTAATACAGTGTAAATAATTTTGTGTGTAATGAGTCTAGTTTGTAGTACAACGTCTGGAAAATAGTTCCATCAGGAAGTGTTTGCTTTACTGATTTTCCATTTATTTACTGATTTATTGCCCAACCTGCATCAACAGTACAGAATATATATATAAAAAACATCCATTAGTGAAGTGTTTAGAGTCTTAAAATTAGCAAACCCCAAATTTAAGACCTCACAAAAGTTCTCTCTCACTTAAGTGTGGAGGTACCAAAAGACAGCAAAAATAACTTGTGTAAGACAGAAACACACACACAGTGCCCATGCAGTGACTGACAGCTGGACCTGCAGGGATCACCATGACAACTGAGGGCAGAAGTTTGGCATCAGTCTCCTGGGCAGCTGAGAGTGAGTTTACCCAGGTAAGGCAGCTTTCCTCAGGGGAGAAACATGGACAGTCTCCCTCCTTTCCTTCTTATACCTCCACCTCCTCTTTCCCTGTCATCTCCTTACTTTCCAACTTTCCCTTCCTTTTTCCCTGCATGAATTTCATCCCCTGCCTCTTCATTCCTCTCCTCCCCCCTTTTCTTCTCCTCTCCCCCTCTCCTGCAGCGTTCACCATACCTGACAAAGCCTTGAGCGGCAGCCAGTGGCCCCCAAGAGCCGACTGACTTCCTGCTAAAAATAAGAGCTGAGAGAAGAATCACACAGAACTGCCACCGAGTGAGAGGGAGTGAGAGAGAGGACTGAAACGGGAGAGATCTTAGAGGATGGGGAGAGAGAAAAAGGAAAAATCAGAATAGAAAAGACAAGGATGGATGAAAAGATGGAGGAGGACAAATAAAGAATGGTGTCAAAGGAGGAATAGTAGAGGAAAATGAGAAACAAGCGTAAATAATATATAAATAAAAAAAAAAGAGAAATAAAGAAAGACAGAGAAGAGACTTAACCAAGGGGAAAATAAAGGAGCAGAAAATTTGGGAGCAGATGGCTCTACCTGACCGAAACTCAGATTGAACACACTCCGCAGAAATGAATACGCTAAATCTGATCTTTGTAAATCTGCTCTGCACACAAACAGCAGGAGTTACATTAATCTACAGAATGAGGCAGTGTGTGAGAGAGACATGGAGCGGCAGGGAATAAAGGAAGAGGAAAGAATAGGAATAGCCAGATTATAAATATTTATACGAGCAGACGAGAGGAAGGAAAGAGACGGCAGAGTTATGTGGAAAGAGAATAACGGCAGAGAGACTGACTTCAGAGGCAGCGCCAGGCGCGTTTGGCTCGGTTTATCTTTTCTTCCCCGTCTCTCCCGTTGCCTCTCTCGCCGCTGGAGTGCGGGCTAGCAGATTTGCAGCCTTCGCTCCCTGCAGCTCACACGCGCGTGTGTGTGTGAGTGAGGAAAGAAAGGACAACAAGTTCTTCCCTTATCTTCCCCCTCTCCATTCCCCTCCCTCAGAAAAAGGGATGAACACACAAAGGCCCGTGCACCCGCTAACTGGCGTGTGCCGTTCCCCGGGAGGTTTGTGCCGGTGTCGATGACGCCAACGACAACGATGATAATGGCAACGATAACAGTGCTTCTCTGCTTAGCTCAGGCTGCTGTAGATTCACAGATTCAACAGCTTTTTGCTGTTGCTTGGCTTCGTGCTATGAGGTCACCTCATTCCAGTTCCAGCAGGTATCACGTAGTAATGATAAGACTTACACCTTCTCCCGACTCAGGGTAGAGATAAGATGCTTCCAGTGGGAGCTGGTGAAGTAAAAAGCCAGGGAAGAGAAGACTGAGCTCAGAAACGCTTTTACAATTTACCTTGACAAAGGATAATTGGCCAGAGGCCCGCCACCCCCCAATTTCTCTCCTTGAAAACTCAACCGGTTTAGGTAGATGGATGTCAACTCTGAATCTAGTTCTGTCTGAGATTTCTTCTTATTAAAAAGAGTTTCCATTCTCAGTGTCACCAGGTGCTACTCATTGTGGGAAAAGTCAGATTTCTCAAAAATATTGTAAGATCATATGGCTAAATATTATCTCCTTATTAAAACAGTTCATTCAGCTAATCATGTAGCAGCAGTGTAATGAATAATATCTAGTTAATGTCACTTCACTCATCAGAATGAGATATCAGCGATTTAGACAACAGCAGTAGTGATCAGAGCAGCATCAGAGTGAACAACATGTCCAACCCTGAGGTGGATGGACAGCAACAGCAGAGACCACGTTAGATTCTCATCAGCCAAGAGCAGAAACCTGAGGCAGCAATGGACACAGACTCACCAACACTGGACTAAAGAAGGCTGGAAAAACCAGGTCTGATGGATCTTGATTTCTGCCGTGGCAGCAGATAGTAGAGTCAGAATATGATCAATGGAGTCAAGCTATCATGTGTCAACTGTCCAAGCTGCTGGTGGTAATAATACCAATCAGTCCTGGTCTAAATGGCACAGTCTGTGATGCAGTCATGTCAACATGGAGCAGAATCTCAGAGAAATGTTTCCAGTGACTGGTGCATCATTGAAGAACTGAGGCTGAACCTCACCAATGTTAATGTGGGGTTCCTAATAAAGTGCTCATTCACACATATTGCCTGAACCGTTGATGCACTTTAACAAAGAGCACTAATTAAACAAGCTGTAACACAGAGAAAAAAAAGCTATTAATTATAATAATTAGTAACAATAAGTAATAATCCTGAAGATTTCCTTTGGCTACATCTGTGGTTATTAGAGTAAACAGCACATAAAGTACATCAACAGGCGACAGCAGCTTCCAGTGAGTGGCCACTCTGTCAGATATGGAACAGGAAAAGAGCAACTTGTCCATCTGTTTGCAGCAAAGCCAAACAAACTGCCATGGAGTGGATACATCCCTTGAGGACATTTCAACCAGGAAACTAAAGACGAATCATAACAACTTATGATCACATTACGCTGGCTGCTTGTTTTTGACGGTCAATCAAAAGACACACTGGCTTTTGTTTTCACATCCAGATCAGGCCGATAATGGTTCCTGTGAATCCTGTTTGTGTGACTGAGCACAAATGACTAACTAGTGATTAACGGTGAAAAATGAGGTTGACGATCAATGGTCATGATGTTATGGCGGCCAATTTTTCTCATCTCTCTCCACTCCTGTCATCTCGTAGTTATAAGATACCCACAAACATATTTAAACATTCAGCGTCAAATGTTGAGAAGTGAGTGAGGACCTTCTGACTTTCTCGTTTGTCTCGGTGGTTTGTTCCTGCAGAGACCCTCTGGCTGCTGTCACTGTTAAACTATGCAGATGTGAACTAGGACGGTTCACAGGAGGGTAACGCAAACCAGACTCTCACTGCACCACATCACACGGGAAGAGCCATACTGTGGGTTTTGCATGGGGATCACAAATCACATATAGGCAGTCTTTACATTACTGCCTGCTGTGTCCCAAAAGAAAAAAAAAACACAAGTTTCTAGTTTAATTGGTTCCTTCTTTACAGACAGCAATTGGTTTAATTCATGTAAGAAGGCTCTAAAAAATCAAACTGAAAAGATTCCCCCATCCATCAGCATAAACATTTGGTGAAAATAATTTATTTGCCAAGGTTATGATTGTGTAAAAATGCGACTATTGGTGGAAGACATTTTAAACACTCTTTCTTTGTGAAGGATCCTGAGAACTCCTCAAAGACATGAGACTCAGAAGCAACGGAGAGCTGCATTCATGAGCTCTGTTGTCAGGAAATTGAATATGGAGATTGTGAAATCTTGTCACTTTGTACATTTTAAAAAAACTGCTATTCAGAAGCCGACTCGGATTTTTTTTTTTTTTTTTTGATGTTCTCAGAGCGTTCTTCAACTCGTCAGAAAGGAAGAAAAGACCTCAATCTATTCAGGGAGTGAGAAAATCAATTTAAAAACACATGGCGTGTTTTGGAAAGTGGTCAGCGATGTAGCAAAGGTGATTTTCAATTTGCAGCTCTAAAATCAACGCAACCCTTTAAGCTACAATATAAACAGCAGAGAATGAGCTTAGTGAGATTAATGTAGCTCTGAGATGCTGAATGCTTAAAGGAACCCTTCCCTTTTCTTCAAAACTTTCAGCTTCGCATCCAGAGCGAGTAAATTTAGCCTGACACGGACCCCAGTCATATTAATAGATCATCACAAGAGGACCCAGTTACAGAGACCAGTCTCATGACCCACTCTACATCCAGAGACACAACTTTCAAAGATGCTGACCTAGCCAGTCGTTAAACTTCTTGACCTCGGAGGGCAGCCCCAGCTCAGTGAAGTCTCCGGCGTGGATGAACACGTCTCCGTACGGCATCTGGATTGTGTCAGTGCGGGAGTGGGTGTCGGAGATGCAAACGAAACGGGTGTAGCCTGGTGGTTTTGGCGTGTCGTGGGGCATCGGGTCCACCCTGAGAAAAGAAGAGAAAACAAGAAAGTTGAGAGACAGCGGAAGGAAAAGGGGGTCACTGCAGCGCTCTGTGCACTTAAACAATAGTGGAGAAGGAGACCCAGTGCCAGTATGCAAAGTCTCTGTGGTGAGACACTGACAATGAAAGAAGTTTGAATTAGTATCCAGCAAAGAAATCATCCCCACAGACTGAGACAGAGGAGGAAACCAGAGACGCAGAAAGGAGCGAGAGTGAGAGGCCACAATAAAAGCACGGCGCTGAGAGAGACAGAAAGAGAAATGTGCAGAGATAGAAAAAGAATAAAGTGCAGATATAGAAAAAGAGCAGAGTCCTGTGGGATTTCCAGCAAGTGTGCAGATCCACAGGGTCTCCAGGGGGAAGAGAGGAGCTGGTGAATAACCGTGGCCCAGTTAAGCAAGCTCTCCTCCAGGTACGATAACACCCAGTCCTGCCTCCTCTTCCTCCTCCACACCCCACCACAAGAGAGAGGAGGAGACGAGGGGAGGTGGGAAAGCAGATAGATGTGCATGTAGGACAGTCTGCAATAAATGAGCATCAGAAAGGTAATAAATACAGAGGAGGGTTCATAAAAAATTCTTAATTTCCACTATTGAGTGTACAGACCTGTAAAGTGATGTTTTGCGAAGCCAAATGGAGAAAGTCTCTGTGTCGGTATGAGCCGGTTATATGAGTCTGTTAAAGAAGGGTTCTACAAATATCTAGCACTCTTAATTAAAACCAGTATGTGGTAACTATATGGTGATGACTAAAAAGCATAGATAGATAACTATTTACACGGTAAATTAAGCACAACGTAGTCTGCTGCTCTGTGTTTCCTCTAAAACACAAAATACTGTTCACTTGTTCACAAATTCATTATAATTGGTTTAACTGAGCTGGTTTTGGCCTGGTGTTCAGTTACTGTGCAGATGTTTTTCAAAATAAAAGCCTGGTTTGGATAAATGAGAGGGTGTCCACCTGATGACTCCGGTGCAATATCTGAGCCTGTGCCACTCTTTATGATTCAAACATCACAGAAAATGTATACAAAGCATCCGTGCGAGCGCTCAGCCAGCGTTTGGCACCATGATATGTACAATTTCCCCACTGTGGGACAAATAAAGGAATTTGAAAATACGAAACCTGCCTTGTCAGCAGTAAAGCGCCACAAATATTGTGTTAATGAAAATAGCGCTGTGCAAATACAGCGTTATATAATGCTGAATTTATTTACACGGGAGCTAAATGAACAGCATCGACAGCAATTTCAAACAAGAGCAAAACCAAATTCACAACAGTGTCCGAATAAATGACTGAATTTATTTATCATTAAAATGGTAAAATTTCAAAAAAGTCAAAATTACATCAGGTATCAAGCCCATTTCATAAAATCTATAAGTGCTGTTGTTATAAAAGTCTTTGACTGGATGTGGGTGAGACGAGCTGAAGGCCACTCATTCATTTTTTACAGTTTTCTGAAAAGAAAAAAAAGGCAGAAAAATAGAAATGTTCAATTTTTCGAAATTTGGCTGTTGCCATCTTCTGTCTTCATTCTAGTTTTAGAAACTTAAATAGGCCTCCAGAGGAACAGCTGTCATAACTGGCTTTATAACATGTCTCATGGTGTTTGTGGCAGCCTGTCTGACCAGGTAGTGCAATGATCCTACAATATTTTCAGAACTGTGAATCTATCGGTTAGGGTTAGTGAAGACACCGTCGTTTCATTTACAATTCTGATGATGAAGCAAACAAGAGCACATTTCTAGATATCTTGTCCCTTTGGGGCCAATAATGATTATTTCTTGTACCAACTGTCCTGGACTGAATGAGCCTATTTGACAACATGCGAACTGCAGTGAATTTAAGACGAGGTGGGTTTAACATCAATGTCTAAAATATCTCTGGTTCTACACGGAAAACTCATCAGTTAAAAAAAAAAAAAAAACACCACAGAGTACAATTAACTGCCCTGAAAATACATCTACACACTAATGAGCCTGGTCACCACTTAATGAATAGATTCATATCATGTTTCTGTATTCATGACCATGTTATGAGCACCAGTGCATTTAGTCTGATAATCATGTTATTCTAGGCCTGAGCTGTGACCCTGTCTCCTCCTCAGGATTCACAATTACACGATAAAAGAACAAACTGATGCAGACATGTGACCAGTGACCATTATTATCATTGCTATTATTTAACTCTACATATTGGTAACTGACAAAATAAGTCACTTATAGCTCTTAATGTAGCTTTCCTTTTTGCTCTCTCTCTCTCACACACACACACAATTTTAGGTTCAGTATCTTGCCCAAGGTCACGATGACACGTAGACTGGTTGAGGCAGGTATCAAACCACTGATCTACTCGATTTAAACATCCCTGTCCCTGAAGTCAGGTCTTAACACTCAGATAGCAGTTAAAACTTGTGGGGATTCACAAAACTGTTGGACTCACACAAGCCACATGATGTGGCTAGATGTACAGAAAACACACACAGCAAGATGGTTCTGGGTAGTGGTGGGTCCTGCTGTGCCGAGGCTTCGGAGTGTGTGTCGAGTAATCTAGGAGATATTTCACAAAGCGCATATCGAAGCGCGTTTCGATGATGTATGTGATGACGTATGAAGCCTTGGAACTTATGTGAGTGGTTCAGAAAGTGGTTCGTGATTGAGTCCTTCAAACAATGAAACTCAATGGAGGTGCCCCGCGTATTGTGTCGTGTTTACTGGTTCAAACACAAGTTACACAAGCACATTCACTGGCCTCACCACCTGTGTTATTTATATATTTATTTTATATATTTAGTTGGTGATAAAAAAAAGTCATGATAGCCTGACGTGAGAAAATACTTAGGTACTGGCAGCCCATTGG
Organism: Polydactylus sextarius; assembly: GCA_016801845.1. Lineage (NCBI taxonomy): Eukaryota > Metazoa > Chordata > Actinopteri > Polynemidae > Polydactylus > Polydactylus sextarius. The sequence goes on along the minus strand of CM028923.1, from coordinate 15,111,847 downwards.
GCCACACCAACTATAGTTGTGCTTTAGGATGTAGAGGAGGTTACCTGTCAATTAGAAAATTGTAGGTTCAACTCCCAATTCATGTGCTGGGTTATCCTTGGGTAATTTACTATTTTTTTTGTGTCTGTAAATGAATGGCATGGTGTCATTGTGATAAAACACTTACATATTTAATAAGTAATAGATGAATGTGTGTGAATGGGGTGAATGGCAGCTGTAGTTTAAGGTGTTTGAATGGTGGATATGAATAGAAAAGCGCTACATATGTGCATTTAATATTTAAATAAAAAATTATTTATTTCTTATTCCTGGCAGTCAATATTCCTGTGTCCAACTGCTGTCTTTACAGTCTTTGACCAGCAGGGGTGTGTTGTGTGTGTGTGCACATGAAGCCAGAGATGAAGCTGCGAGAATTAACCCTTTTACGAGGCAATTGGCTGGAAGGCTTCAAAGCTTCAGGGTTTTCAGGGTTCTGGGTTTGTCTATATGTTCTCCTAGTGTTTTTTGCCCTATACACAGAGATGTGAGTATCGTTTTCTGACTTACATGTGGACGTGTGGCGGCTGGAAGCGTCCCTGGTTGATGTTGTAGAAGGTGAAGGCCTGAGTGGGGTTGGTGCTGTACTCGTCCACCTCCACCGTCGTCCTGCCGCCTCGCTGGGTGTGTGACTGAGCCTGAGATTGCTGCCTCCTGGCTGCCATGATCTCTGACAGGGTGAAGGCCATTGCTTGGAGCGGGTGCGGGAAGGCGTCGGGTCAGGTATCGCTGACTGCTGTTGCTGTGTTTAGGACAGTGGGCGGATGCTACAAGGCGTCCAGACAGACTCACACCCTCACGGAGCTCACAGTCACAGTGAGCTGAGGAGAGAACATCACCTCCTCCCACCTCTTCTGCTTCGTCTTTACAGCTCCTCCACCTGAGAGACACAGCAGAGCAAAGTGTGTGTGTGAAGAAGCTGAGGATTAAGAATTGTGCCAGTCAATAATTACTTTAAATTACTTTAAATGTCTTGCATTCCACAGTCTCAAACATCTTCTGCTGTTTCTATGACTATAAACAAGACATCTTTGAGTTTTTTGACTGCTGGTCAGACAAAGTGAGACATTTTCTAGGTGCTCCTGATCTCAGGGGAAATTGTGACGGACATTTTCTGCAGTTTTAAAACATTTTCAGCTTCACAATGGACAGTTTATTTAAAAAAGTAAAAAAAAAAAATGGATCAGAATGGATACAGCAGAAGCAGAAATGTGCTCGTTTTCCTTCTTGTCAAAACACCTGGTGCCTGCAATACCAACAATGCAACTCAGCGTGTGACAGTCCAGGTATACTGCGCTTATTAGCAGCAGCTAATGTATTCTGGAGCCTGCAACATGGGATGAGGACTTCCAGACGTCTGGTGAGCTTGTTTCTTTCTGAGTCCGTATTGCAGGACTTTTTTTTTACTGTTCCAACATATTGTCTTTACACCCGGCAGCAGGTGACTTAGAGGGAAATGATCAATGTTCTATGGTTCAACAGTGTAACAGTCAGGGTTCACGCCCCAGCTTTTTGAACAGTGACGCGTTTTTCCTTCAGCGCTCCAGGATTAATAACTGAAGCTTATGTTAATAGAGATCTAATAGAGAGAACAGATACTAACAGAGATTCTAATGAAGACGTATAGTCTCTGAGTTTCAGCTCATTCAGTTTAATGTTTACTGCTTTTTTCAGATGAATGTCACTAGTGATTTTTCCATTTAAAAGGGTATTCAGTTCACAAATCATCTTAGGGCGAGTCACATTAAACTCAGGTGAAATCAATGCACCATCATCTGATAACTTAATATTCCTCACCACTTTGCAAACAAAACACAACAAAACAAAACAAAAAAAAACCTCTTCTGACCTTTAAAAAAATCAAGTGCTGATGAACATGTAAATGATGGTGGTATCGTTGTAAATTACATAAGCAGGAGCGTAAAAGCGGGTGTTTAGATTTTAGGTTGCTGTTAACTTAACCTAATTAATATTCAAAAGATCAAATGTGACCTGTTCTACATGCAAGTAGATAAATATTACCATTTCCCCTGATGATTGTGAGATAATCAGAAAAAAGCATAAAAGGGAAAGAATCGACACACATTAGTTGAGCTCTAAATCTCAAGAGCAACAGCAGATACTGGTGTGTCTACTGCAGCTACATGTAGCAAAATGGAATTAGTGGTTTTATTAAAACTCAATTTAATTGGTATGATGTGATGTCATTATTGCTACGTTCTCTCTTTCAGGAAAGGATTTAATTGAGACTAGTAAATGTCCTTCCTCTGAATCTGAGTCGTGGTCCTCAGAGTGGAACCCTGCTGCTGTAGATTGTCAACCACTGAGGAAAAGATCTTTACTGTCTTTTCTAAGAAGCAAATGTAGAAAAGTCCAGTGTCTTCATCCTCAGACTGGTATACACAAACACACGCATACACACATTGATTGTGAGTTACAATTTGGAATTAGCTTCTAAGCAGCTCAGCTCACTGCACTTTCCAGGACTGAGCAGGACTAATACAACTATTTATTTAAGTAACAGTAGGTCGTCAGAAAAAAAATGTAAAGAGCAGCACTGAGAACAACAATTATCTTGATATTTTGAATAAAATTCTGAATGAAATAAAACAAAATACTGGTAAATAACTGGTATACGACCCGCAGCCTTCCATTTGTATTACATTTACAAAATCAACAGGACGAACCTAAAAATGATGACAGTACATATCGTGCATTAGAAAAATTAAAGCACATTATTTGTATGAATTATTCATAGGCCAAAGCTCTATGGACTTGTGTAAGTATATATAAAAAAAAAAAACAAAACGAGAAAGCCAATGTTGATTAAAAATAAAAAAAATAATGTATACAATACTGAAAAATGGACGTTTATGAAGGAAGAAGAAAACGTTTTATATCATTTGTGTTACTGATGTCAAAAAAAAAAAAAATGAAACAGCAAAACTTTAATTTTTGACTGATGTTAAAACCACTAAGAAGCTTAAACGTTAGTTAGCAGAGCAGCTCGTGATGCGTCCCCTCCAGCTACTGCAGTACAAATACATCTGCTGCTTTAACTTCAATCTAATGTTTGAATCTAACACAATGACTCAGTGAATAGAAAACTAAATGGAATCCATGTGTTGAGAACCAGGCAGACAGGCTGTGTTCTCCACTTCTGTGATTTATCATTTTTCAAACAACACACCACACGCCGTTACATGCTGTATGTTCTTTTTTCATTGAAGTGAATTGGATCAAAAATCTTTTTAGGCTCGTCTCTGCTGTGTCAGGCCTTCGCATGTGTGTCACCCATCATGCTCGCACTCAGAGTCACACTCGCGATCAGATTCAGATTCAGCTCCGCGGCTCATTTTCTGAGCCTGTGGCAGCGCCTGGGACCGAGCTCAGCCTCGGAGAAGAGGCGGTGAGATGACGGGGGGTGGGGGTGGGTGGGGGTGGGGATGCCGGGAGAGATGGAGGTGATAATTTGGAGGCCAGCATCTTTGGCGAAATCTGCCTGGACGCCTGTGTGATGTCAGTGTGCCATCTCGTATTCCTCATTCACTGCAACCTCACACGCTGACAGCATCACCGATGTGACAGATACACACTTCACACTGCGGCTGCTTGTCACGGCCGAATCCCAGCAAGCTTGGTGGATGTGTTTTAGGAGTGTATACGCTGACATGTATGATCTGTGCACACACACACACACACACACACTGATATGTATGCAGCCTCTGTATGTGCATATTTAACTGTGTTTCTGTTCATCATGGACGTGACAGTGACGGCCTCTCACACTGACAGAGATGCATTAATAAAAACTGAGAGAAGAACAGAGTCATGTCGGCTACACGGGACGACTGAACTTTAATTCCCGACTGTGACTTACACCTGTCACACAATCCACCTGGAGATCAAGGTGTGGTTGGACAGCTGTTATTAAACCTAAATCCACTCAAACACCCTGTCTGCTCTGAGACTCTACTGACATCTGTTCATTTTGTCATTTTTTTTTTTCTTCTGTTCTGTACTGTTCCATTTTGTTTTATTTGTCTGCCATCATCACAACTTAATTGCAATTACTGCCAGTTAATAAGAAAATTAATGCATTTGGCAGGTTTGCACATAATAACATGGAGTGATTTTTTTTTTTACAACCATCAGCCTCTTTAGTGGCTGTCTGAGCATGAAAATACTACAGAAAAGTACCAGTACTTCAACACTGTACAAGTTTAAACCATAGCGAATGTATTCAATCACAGATAATAATATGTAGGCAGGATCAGACCTTAAACAATACAATTCACTTTCCATTTAATTCATCATATCTGATTTCTTTCATGTTTTAATGTCATATTTCTATTTGACCCTTGTACAAGTGCACTACACAGAATGTTAGAATTGCAATCATACTAAATATGCACCAAAAAAAAAAACAGAAAGTGGTTACGAGTGAGAGCTTCCTCACACCACAGCTCACAGTCATGTGTAATGCTCACAGAGCGTCGTGAGGGATAACGGGAACATCCCTTTGTCTTAGACAAACCATTTCATCAGAGCATGAAGGTGAGAAGTGCTGCTCAGAGGAAATGAATAACAGTTAGTTTTCTTCTGCTGCTGGAAGAGTGTTGATGTTCACTTCTATCCACTCATTTGTAAGATCATATAAATCACACAGCGGCCAAAACAACAAACACATTTTTTTTTTCATTATACATACAAAACTGTGTGAAATAAAATTATAAATCATGAGAAAGGTTTCACAGTCTGGATCGAATTTCGTGGAGGACACTACCTCGGTTTAAATTGAACGAATAGAAAGTAAATATTTTTTCTATGTGGTGAATTTTATTGTCTCTAACAAAAGAACAGTTTTTTAAACACTCCAGAGCTTCTGTCATCGCTGGTACATGAATATAAACTGCTGATCAAGGCCACACACACAAACACACTTTCTATGGACACTCAATCAGTGATTCACTGAGAATATTTGCAGTTTACACATCTGAATCATCTCTGCAACAAGAGATGTTGATGAAAGTCACAGAGGCTCCAACTTAGGGACCCCCCTCCTGCCCCTGAATCCAACGGGGCCCCCAGCATGTTCAGTAATCTGTCCAGGGAGGAGCAGAGGAACAAAGTCCCCGGCGGCAGCTCTCAGATACGGCAGAGCGTTGTGGTTTCTGCTGCTGAGGCTGTGGTGCGGCTGATAAATGCAGAAGCAGGAGAGAGAGGCTGTCTGATTGATGCTCTCTCCTCATGGGCACATTCTCATATTTAACAAGCAGCTCTCACATTTAGACCGTGTGGCACAATCTCCTGCACTTTACACACTTTTTGTTTACTGCTTCATATGGATGCACAGTAGATTAAAAGTGTAGCACTTAAGAGTTAGAGATGTTCAGGAAAAAAAAATGTTTGGAGCTGTAGCTCAGTCCAAAAAACAAAACAAAAAAAAAAAAATCCACATGGATAAAATATTCATCCAATATGTGAGAATATTGATTCAACATTTCACCTCTGTGTTGGATTTATATCACATTTCAGTCTCCCTCAATTTGTTTCAGTAACTGTCTAACAGGAAGATTTTTTTTTTTTTTTACCAACTTTAATTCTAATTAGATTTAATTCCTCTTCTGCTC
>CM028923.1:14848678-15103678 GCA_016801845.1 Polydactylus sextarius | reverse complement strand
TTTATGTCCAGTGAACCAATCACTCAGTGCTGCCTCCTGATGGAAAATCAGGGGTGATGCAAACAGAAAAAGCTGGCAAAGCTTTATTCTCTTTAAAACGCCAAAAAATGTACAACATGATGTATCTGCTGTTAAAATCAATTGAATTCTGAACATTTACAGATGTGTGACAGGAGACAGTTTGAGTCCTGTCTTCATTCAAAACATGGATGACAGAGATTACGCACTGAACATATTATCACTGTCAGTTAACTTATCACTTAACAGTTACAACATCACAACAATAAGCATCTGGTTTTCCAGAAAACATTCACATGCACATCTTTTTTAAAAGCAAACGAACAAACAAACAAACAAAAAAAAACATATTTGTTGAACACTGCTTTTCTGATCTGATCATCAGAATCCTGAATATTTATGCTGCAAAAGAGATTTTAAACAGTTTCTCCAAAGACCACAGTTTCTTAATTAAAATGGTTTATTTTTTAAATAGTTTTTTATTGAACAATAAAGTGAAATAAGGACATTAGAGCTTCATCAGAAACCCACAGACCTTCAGGAGGGAGGTTACTTATCCTGTTTTTTTTAACTTAGAAATCTAATAAACAACACAGAAATAAAAATGATTTTGTACATCTTATTCACTACGAACAAATGCAAGTTAAAGATTTTAACATTTACTTTTGTTGACATCAGTGGTAACACTCATCATTTCTTCACTTTAAAACAAAGCAATTTATCTGGTCAGGGACATGAGAAAATGTATTTTTCCGTTTGTGTGGTTAAAGTTTTTTTGAGGACTCTGGTTTTATTAAAGTAACACTTTGAGAGAGAAATTGACAGAGACGTGGTTCTGCTGGTTCTAAGGAGTCATTCAAGTTTTTTGGCAGAATCAGGCTTTATTTTTTTAACTGGTCGTGTATCTTATTCACTTCTAACTCTGTGCTTTAAGTGACTTTATAGTGTTTTGTCTTACATTGGATGAATATTGACTGTTGATGTTGGTCTTGTCTGGATGATGAAGATGAGAGGTGAGATTCCTGTTGGTAAATTTACTGCATTTAGGACGCCATCATGCGATGACGTTGTGTTGACAACGTCAGCCTGGTTTTAAGCAGCAGCTGTTTTCAGGAAACTACCTGCTCAACAGCAAAGAGCAGACAGGCTCAGTCACGGAGCTGCTGCTGAACAAAACGGAACATTTAACAGATGAAGAACCTGGAAATTTGCCCCAGAAGCTGGTGGAGAACAAACACCGAGCTAACAGACCTAACAGACCTAACAGAGAAGACACTGGAGTGAGATATCACTTACGACAGGGTATGTGGGTCCAGACCATTTGAAATCATTTTAAATCTATAACCTAATAACAAATGTACCTGCCTTAGCTCTAAGGCCAAGCCCACAAATTCATCTTAGCTGCTTGTACTGCTTTGTACTAACTACATTTTTTGGTCACTTGTCAGAACACATCTTCTAACCTGTGTCATGGAATATTTCCAGATTTGTATCACATACTGATTCCACCCCGTGACTTATCTGTGATTACAACGACTCATCCCACCCAGTCAGTCCACGATGTGTCTTTCTCATTTCATATGCAGTGAACTTTCAGCACAGGGACTGATAGAGCAAAGGCATCGTGATAGTGAAGGTAGAAGAATCTCTCTGTGCATCTTGGCACAGTTGCATTTGCCTGCAGATGCTGGCAACTGATTGGATGTCCTGGAAAGATCATGTAGGAAATATCAGATCTGCCTGTCAAATATGATTAATGACCAACAGCGGAGAAGCTGAGGTGATACAGTAATGAGGAGAGAGACTGCCACTGCCAGTCGCGGTTATAGGCCATTTATATCTGGGTTATATACAAACACAGAATCTAATGTGTCTTACAAACACAAAAAAACCTACAAATGTTACACTGCTGTTCTGACTCTCAGTTTGTCTCAGATGACATGTTAATTTCTCTCCCTGCTGAGAGAGCATCAGCTGATTGACGGCAAGAGAAGTGTTATGTAATGCAGCAGTGATGAAAAAACTAGACCCTGGGGCAAAAAAAGCACTTTGTCCAAATGAATTGAAGGCATCAGGAGGCAAATGAAACAGAAAACAATATTTCTGCTGTGTGGGCACACCTGTGAGATGAAAGTAGACAAGATGGTGTCACCTCTCTGCGGGTAAAATCTGTAGTTTAACCCTGTGGCAATAACTCAATGCTGCAGGCAGCGAGCTAAATCATGTTGAATTCAGATCCACATGTCTCAGGCTGGCTGGAGCGAACCAATCCCAGCTCTGCACTATGGTCTATTTCTCTACAGATGTCATGGTCAGTAAGGTTAAACTTGGGCAACTCAAACGTTTAATCATGAACTAAAGTTGTGGTAAGAACCAGAAAACAAAAACAAAAACATGAACTGAAGTCAATCTATGATGAAGGCAAGACAGCAATCAGCAGGATTCATCGTCTTCTGGTGACTCACTGTATTTACACCACACTTAGAATTATAAGTGAAGTAGGAGACATTAAAGAAGTAAATTGGTGCTGGATCAGTTTATTGCAAGGAGATCAAGTAACAAGTGTTCTATTCCAGACTAAGTGCCAGTTTTGGATGTTGGGGTGTTAGAGAACTTTGGAGAGAAGATGTTGTCAAAAGAGACTGTCTTCTCAGAGACGAATCTGATGACAGTTTGAGGAACTTTGAGAGAGGGAATAGTCCTGTTTCTTACAATCTTGGTTTGGGTTGAGAGACCAAGAGAAGATTCTGACATGATGAAGAGAGTCAATGTTTCGCAGAATGACTGCGATTTTAGTCTTATAGAGCACATGAGTTTGCACAGGACAAATGCAGTGTCCATGCTGAGACAGAGTAAATGAAGGGACATTATAAAAGGTTTACTTTAATGCTAAAGAGGTATTTTATTATCTTAATGTGTACCAGTCTAGTGAGTTTGTCAGGACGCTTCGGTGTAAATTTGTTTTAAAGGTTTTTAAAGGTTTAAGATTCTAAAGAAAATGTGTCTCACTTGTCGTCTTCTATAAAGTGAAATAAGACAAAGAAGGGAATTTAAATGAAAAAGAAAATCCTCCCTGAGTGAACAGTGATGAGTGTTTCTGATGTAGACTCCAGATCTGCTGGGCGGATTGTGCCGCTTGAAGATAAGAACGCTATTAGTAGAGTCAGCTAATTTTTTTTGCAAGTGTACTTATAGAGAGATCACAGATATAGTGAGCAGACACGAGGGGGACAAAAAAAGATAACAAGAATCTGTTTTCTGCTACTGTTTTATTTAATTTGTTCAGTACTGGATTTTCATGGACCAAACAATGGCACAACACTGTGTTACAGTTTCTCTCTTTGGGTACAACCGACTAACACAAACGTTAAAATTATTCCTCTACAAAATGGTCTAAAGTACACACATACACAGTCTCTTTCTCTATTAGACACCCAGCACAAACTCTCTGTCTCAAACACACACACACACACACACACACACACACACACACACACACACACACACACTGTAGTCCTCACACACACAATTACACAGTCATACTCATCTCATCTCATTCACACCACAAGCACCCACCCAGTCACAACAGAATACATTCTCAGGAAAAAAAAAAAAAAAAAAAGTCAATTGTAATTTTTTAGAGCATTTCATATCTTTTTTTTTTTTTTCACACTCATCGTGAACAGTGCCCACTTCAAACAGGAAGTAGACCGTACCATAATATGTCTGTGTGGCAGCTATTTGGTAAGGCCTGGAACAACACCTAACAACAGTATGCTTTTAATTTTGGTAAATTACGGACATAAGTTGAGATGGTAAAGAGGATATCTGTGATTATCAGTCAATGCCAATAGAATATTATATATATATTTATTTATTTAAAATGATTTCCCACTTTACGATTAGCTCTTTCAGTTTAATAGCTTATTTTTAAATTTAAAACCCGGATCTATGACCAGCTCAGTGCTACGCAGGACTATCGTTGTGGTTTCACCTACTTCAGAACATTTTTCAAAGCACAAGATCTTTGATTGATTCCCGACCTTTTCAGCCGCTGGTTTCAGGACACTATAAAAAAATTGTGCAGAGACCTGGAGAATCAATCACTGGGGATATTTAATCCCTTTCATGTTCATGTCTTGTATTGTCTTGGTTCAAAAACTACTTTGTTGGACCATCAAATCAAGAAGAGTAATTAAAACTAGAACTTCTTGGTATTTGCTAGATAGAAGCTGCTGTTTTCAAACCATTTTTCACCAGAAAAATCACAGAAAACAGGCCTGGTGTTATAACTATTCACTTCAACTGTGTTGCAATGTTATTTTCCACAGTTTTCTGAATTGAGTGACTGTCTGGGGGAAACCTAGCGACTTGTGCTTTGAAAAACAAGAGCTCTGTCCAGGATGTCAGTTTCATCAGTGGGCTGTGAAGAGTAAATCCTTGTGCCCAGCACAAAGAGTGGAAATTTCCTCTTTTGCAACAGGATTGTTGAATTTAGTGACTATAGAAGCATTGACACCGACGGGGGGACATCACATATGAATTTATCTTTTTTTTTTGTTTTGTTTTTTAATCATTTGTCAGGGGAAGATTTCTGAACAACACAACACACAAATAAAGTTCATGGTCTTACAGTTTGAAGCTGCAAGTGCTACGGACTCCCAGACACCGTCTCTTAATCTGACTGTGTCTCTGTCATTTAGATTGAGCTCCAGACCAACACTCCAGTCACACTGAACACCTTTTTCAACTCCAGTCACATTGTGCAGATACAGAGTCCATCTTCAATATGCAGTAAAGGAATTCAGAGACATATTAGTACCAATGGGAATGACACAAAAACATTTAGTTGGGTTATAAAAGAAAAGCATAGCATACACACTATACTTCCTATGTAATGGAAAGAGTGTATCTTGGTGAATGCAGATATTAATATTTCAGAGACAGGTATATACTGTGGCAGCACTGTATGTATGTAGTGCCATCATACAAGAAGCCGTTATGTGATGCTTCTTCTCTCTGGCAGCTAAAGGACACGTGTGAGGGATGAAGCAGGACCGGGCAGTGAAAACACTGACAAAACTGTAGTGGTGGTGACAAGTTTGAGTTTCTCTGTGCGCTTTAGTTTAACAGACAAACAGTTTCAAACAGTCTCAGATCCAGAGACGCTGACGCTTCAGTGGAAATGTTTCCTCGCTGTGTGTATGAATGGGGTCGGAAGCTGCTGTCAGTGAGAGATTGTGTGTGGGGAGATGGGGGTAGGAGGGGTGACTGTAAGCTACAGAGCGGGATCAACAACAGGAGACAGCTGTGTTTCTCTCTCATCGCTGCCACGTGGCACATTTCAACACAACACAAACAAAAGGTAACAAATACGTAACTTAGATCTTTTTTTTTCTTTCCTACAGTTTAACATATAAAATTCAAGTGCAATGAAAGTTCCAAATACTAGTTACATCACAAACATTTCTCTCTAAAGTAACAGTAATCTGTTACTTGCAGGTAGTTTATCGCATCTTTTTTCTTTTTTTTATGTTAAGAAATTACAATATAGACTTTCGGATTCACCCCGTTAATTCTGGATAAAGCTCCCACTGAGGTGGAACGGTTTCAATTTCCCCCTTTTACCATTTCTTTCAATTTATTTCCTACTTTAAAATGTGTTTTAAGTGCACATTGTTTTCTCGTCTTTGTCTCATGCACGTTGGGACCGATAAAGAAACTTAAATTCAGGATACGTCCATTCACTCTGTGTGTCCACAGCAACAACATACACGTCTTTACACGTCGTGTCTATAACGTCTGTGATGTGGCTTCGGCAAGTTCTGACGTGTTCAGTATAAATATTACAAAAACAAAACAACAACACAGAAATCAAAGCAGAGCAAAAAAATATAACATGAGAGAGAGAGAGAGAGAGAGAGGGATGGAAATAGAGAGAAGACTCAAGAGCAGCTCAAGGTGCAGAAATCTGAAAATGGTTGGGAAAGGAGAAGATGTAGTTTACTGTCTATGGTGTGCAGGAATAGGGTTTGACCGATATACAGGTTTGCTGATAGTGGCCTTTTATTAATCACTGCATTCAACCAGACATATCAAAACAAAGATATTGATGTTAATCAGTGAATTTCAGAGGTGGTGGTGGCAGGTGAAGTTTGTTACCTTCACACAGGGCCAGGCTAGAATATACGCTGGCTGAGCTAGTAGCCTGATAGCTTGATACATGATTGACACTGATCTGTACATCTAAATATAACCAGATGTGTTTCTCCAAAATACTGAACTGTACGACTATTAGAACTGTTCAGTTGACAGGTTGACCTGTGATCCCATGGTTGTTGGTTCTTCACTGTCACCTTTCCGTAAGTTTGCCTTATTTTTTTAGCTTTTAGGCTAAAAAAAGAGCTACATTTGCAGAAAATATAGTAGGAGCCTACACACAAACAAACAACAACAACAAAAAAAAATCCCATATCTGGATGGTGTTTTCATTTATGGAACAGGAATCAGACATCAAGCTCTGCTACTGATCTGATGCAACTTCTTCCTCTGATTACAGCTAAATAACAGGTTGGCAAACATGAACTCAAGTTGTATCTTACTATTATACTGTTGAGTAAAAGATGTGTTAGTAAATTTTCATAATAACTGTAGCAGCTAATATACAATTGACTTTCCATTAAATACACTAAACATTTACTTAAGTTTTAAATCTATTCTTGTAGCCGTGATGTGTTAACTGACTGTGGATTAATGAGGCCAATATCTGCCGTGCTGTGTCTGTATGTATATGGTTTTGATTAATATTCAACTGTTTATTTAATATTAAATTAGAACAGTCACCACCAATATTGCTAGATATTGCACCTTCACTGATTCAGCATGAAGATGGGGCTAATCCGCTGAATTCTACAATACTAAACTGAGAGAAACACTTAATATTCATAGCTGAAACAATATATACATACACACAATCAGGTATCTGCTGTGACATTATTAAACCATTACACTGGCCATGATAAACCCATATCGGTCAAACCTTATAGAAAAAGCTGCACCAATTGGAAGGAGGGATGTCAGTCAATCATGTACTATGACTTAAAAGGGTCAAAGGTGAGGAAAGGCATCATGTGACAAGCAGGATTGAGGACAGGTTTTGTTTTAGATTTGACCGAGGCGGGGGACAAGTAGGTAGCTGGATATGGAATGACGCAGGATGACAAGGTTGGGGTGGGGGTCTTCAACAGGATGATGGAGACGCCCGGTCTATTTGTACGGTCGTAAGAACCTGGTGACTTTGGAGCGCAGAAGCTTGATGAAGGAGCGAGGAAACATCTCTCTGGACTCTTGTGGTGTGTATCTGAAGTAGTTCTGGGGGTGGGCCAACACATCAAACAGAGCTTTGATCAGCTTCTTGTCCTGTAAGAAACACACAGAGAAAAAGTCTCAGGCATTATATCATACTCCACCAATCACATTGATGTAAGAGGGAACACACAAGGCAGCAGTCACTGCCTTTAGAATTAAACACCAAGGGTTAGGGTTAGGATTGGGGAGGGGTTAGGGTTAGGATATCCTTCAGTACCTTCAGTATCTCCTGGTGGTTCTCTGAGGCATAAAGCCTGCCATCTCGTACTATGTCCTCTATAAGTTGCTGGTAGTCCTCTGGAATACACAATAAGCAGTTCTTAAATAAGTCTTGCTGTCTTGAATCAAGATGGAAGGCAGCATAAACTTATCTCAAACAGGAAGTTGACATACCATCGTAGGTGACATATGGGACCTGGAAGCCTTTACCACTGTTGCCCTCATTGGACTTGAACTGGATCCAGAGCTTGCGAGAGCGAGACGTGAAGGCGATCGGCCGCTCGTAGGTCTGACATGTCTCGTAGGTGGTGATGGAGGTGGGTAATGCTGGAAGATGAACACAAAATCCTTGTTGTTTTCTAGAACTGTAAGCAAGTTTTCAAACTGTCCAAACACACTTTGTACCTAGCCCAAATGAGTATTCAAGGTCAGTGTTAGCAAATGTTGAATCTGCATCATTAGTCAATGTTGTTGTAAACAACATTGCATAAATGTTGTACAAACTCCTTATTGTTAAGCTTCAGCTGATGTCAGTGGGAATCAGAAATGGAGATGGAGCTAACTGTGGCTGTCTGTGAACACCCACAGTTACACAATGTAACTGAGACAGAACAAAAAGCTTGGAGAAAAGTCAGAGAAGCAGTAGGACTACCAGGTAAGTTCTGAACATATGGATCCGTTACTGGATTCCAGCTGTCGGATGTGGTTATGGAAGCACAGTTGGCTTTGTGGAAGGAATATTCCCAAGGGCAAATATTTGTGGAGGCGAGTAATGTGAGGCAAAAATCTACTTCATGTTTGGTCTTCACGCATCATAATTATTCTCTGAATAAGTTAGTAGAGTTTAATTCTATGAAAGAAAATGACTTTTTCATGTATTTACAAGATGATAACTTAAAAAATGAAGAGATCAAATGAGTTTCAAGCTTGTCTTTATTTACAGTCAATCAGTGAAGTTGCAGTGAAGCTGCAGTGAAGCGGCTCAGTTCTCATGTTCCCCAACTTCCACAACATATTTTATTGAACTACGTCTATTTCAGTCTTCGAGTCCACCTCATCCTGCATGATAAGAATGTAATTTGCTTTTACCTGAGAGTGCAGCCAACACAAGCCTCCAATCATGAAAGTCCCTTTAAAACTGATTTTCGCTGAAGTTATGGCTCATGTATTCCCAAGGTTTATGTGGCATGCCACATCTCCTCAGAGCATTATCAATATAGCACAAAAAATCAGGTCTCATTTGCATAAGCTATATTTTTTTAATGTATAGCTCATTTATGCATCCTGTTAACCATGTTTGGCCCATATAATAAATAACTTCCTTGTTTTAGGCTACTCAGTGATGCAGCATTCTGAACCTATCACAGGGGATTTAGATGCTTTTAAATGCTTGTAAAGAATGAAATTACTCACTCACTATAATGTCTTGTGATTCTTTTGACAACCTGAAAGTCAAACTATTGCAAACTGATGTTTTAAGAGTTTTAAGCACAATCCTAGCAAAATGTTGAATTCCCTTCTGCATCAAAGGAACAATTACCAATCACACAGAACGGTGGATGAAATGAGGGAGATCCTTGCACAGATAGTAGAACTGCCTTTTGTGGAAGAGATAAGACCATCTCAAGTAATCTCAAGTAATCAGCTTGGAGATGGATGAATCAACAGACATGTCTGTAAGATGCCAGCTTGATTTACATGCTAGGTGACGTGTTTTTGATAGAATGGTCTGCATTTAAATACAGTCTTCAGCCTTAACGACACTTGTGTGAATAGTAGATTACAAAGCAACACATTCTAGAAAGAATTACAAATTTGCATTGTGTGTCTTTTTGGTTCTATTTTTTTTTTAAGTTTTAAGTTTTACAAGTTTTACAGGTTTTTTAGGTTTCACTTTATGAAGATTCATTTATATTAGAAGGCTATAGCAGATTCTAACAGTCTTTTAAAGTTTCTTGGGGTCCTTTGTAGATTTTAGTGCTTCTTTAGTAGGTCCTAGCACTTCAGTGGGTTTCTGTTGGTCAGTATGGAAGCTCTAATGGTACTTTTGAAGCTTTTGGAACACACAAATGTAACCAGAGAGCGGTTTTAGTAGTCATTAAGATGTTGATTTTAAGTTTTTGCTGGCAATGTGATGATTTTAGTGGTCCTTTAGAAGGTCCAATGAGTCTAGTACTCCTATAAGACTTATTATCACTGATAATTTCTTTGCAATGCAATGTTCAGCTGAGAAACATTGAGTCTTAGCATTTATGTGGATTCACCAAACTAAACATAATCAGACCAAATCCTTATTTTTACCATGGCTAAGACCTCACTCAGACTTTGTGTTTACTATCATAAAAATAACTTCTGAAGTACAATTTATTTACCACTCTTCCTCATGACGAGCACATCTCCACATTCATCCTCAATGGGAAGGAAGATCTCTGGTACCACAATGAGGATCCGCCTCTTGTGTGGTGGGTTGATGGTCCAGACACAGTCCACATTAGATGGATAATCTCCAGGGTAGTTAGGAGACTCAATGTAGCCTGTGTACTCTCCCAGCTCACCTCCACAAAGCTGGTCTGAAGATACAAACAGAAACATTTTCACCTAAAACTCATTTCAATTCAACACTGCCAAAGTCTGAGTCAACAACCACTGCTTGGGGTATCACTGATTATAAGTCACTCTATAATAACCTCTTAACTATTTTCTAAACTTGTAAATATAATGAGATGCATTACTTTTGCAGTGAGAGACATTGGTGGCACCATCAAAGTCAGTGGTAGTGTTCCCAGGACATGTGATGCAGTAGTTCTGCCCAAACTCAGACTGGTAGGTTCCTGCTGGGCAGCGGATACAACGGTGGGTGCTGGAGTTGTAGTAATGTCCTGGAGCACAGTGGACTGAGGAAGGATGGGAACAAGTAACAAGTCACTTTATGAACTCATTTAAAATTACATATATTCTGTAATAGTATTCATACCTGCAGTACAGAACAAGCATATAAACAAAGCCAGATAATGTCTATACATGATTTTATCAACTACTGAACTGTCTGGATCACTGCATACCAAGAAATGTAGTTTGAGAAGAACTTGGTAAAAATGAGGACCTTTCTTAATGTCCAGTCTGTAGTCTCAGTTTAAGACTAAAATTTTCCTGCTCTGGTCTCCAACTCCTTCTCCTTCTTCATTTGTACATTCTCTGACAAGAAACTTGTCTTTCTTGGTAAACGTCAAGTTGTCAAAGTAATTTCTATACAATATAAGAAGGGTTTCATTCTTTCTCATCATCAGAGATAGCCCAAGAACTAATCCAGAAGTTTGCCATCTCCCGTCTTGGACTACTAAAAGTCACTTGTGCCTTCACATCTGCTGTCAGACCTCCACATCTTAAGCAGAATGTTACTTCCTTCCTGGTATACAACCATCCCAATTTTTACCAGACTGCGCTGTAGTGAGTTTATGTGATAGTGGAATTAACAGTAGCCTAGCCACCGCTGCAGGCAACATCTCAACTGACTAGTTCAAAACCAGAAAACAAAGCAAACAAATAAACTTGTCGGTTTGGCTTGGACAGGCATTTAGTCATTTGTTAAACAGGGATACACTCCTACTTTTAGAAAATATCCAGTACTTGTTCACACAAGGTTGGGATGCACTTAGTGTCAGTCATTTTAGACAAACACATCTGGTAGCAAAATGTAATGTAATTTAATGTGATGGGAATCTGTTCTATAATTAACAGGATCTTTTATGAAAGCACGACAATCAGAAAAAATGATCTCCTAATGACCATGAATGTACCGTAATATAAAAGTAATAATATGTGAGTTATAACATGTTGGCACCGGTGTTTTAGATTTCATTGCCATCATGAAGAGATAGTTGAGATGTAAAACATATTACCTGTGTAATAATGGCACAACTCAAATAAATGTCCGTCAATTTGGCATTTGCAATAAATGCCACGGTGCTGATTAGACAGTGTGTGTGTGTGTGTGTGTGTGTGTGTGTGTGTGTGTGTGTGTGTAATACAATACATAGATACAGGCACAGCAAGATCCAACAACCTCACACAGACACAAAGCCTCACCTTTGGCCTCACAGTCCCTGAAAGACATTGATCCTTCATACTTGGTCATGAGGCCTCCTCCGCAGGGGAAGCAGAGGACTCGTCCTGGCTCAGGCTGGTATGTCCCCAGTGGACAGAGCTGACATGGATGAAAGCCATCGGCGGAGAAATGACCTGCTGGACATTGACCTGAGGATCAGAGTTATACGAAGTTAGAGAGGTCCCCTCTTCACACAGAGCATCATAACTGTGTATAACTCAGGTTCACTTTGTTTTAATGTCCTCAAGGTGATGCTAATCTAATATATTCAGACACATACATGGAGTCAGGTGTCAACGTAAATAAGACTTATCACAGTTATTTGTAGCAAGGAAATGAAAACGTCCCAGTTTCTGACATAAGAAATTGCCAATAATTGTCTGGCAGGTTGAAGAGGAAACAGAAACGTAGGATTTATTGGCAGGAGAAAGATCTGAGAGACTCTAACAGCCTGTAAATCCTTCACACGGACTTGGAACGACGTGGCTCCTGTGTTTTAATATGATTACCACAGTAGCTCCTTCAGTGAGGGATGA
Source organism: Polydactylus sextarius (assembly GCA_016801845.1). Lineage (NCBI taxonomy): Eukaryota > Metazoa > Chordata > Actinopteri > Polynemidae > Polydactylus > Polydactylus sextarius. The sequence goes on along the minus strand of CM028923.1, from coordinate 15,091,432 downwards.
GGCTTTTTAAATGACTCTCTGACTCATGATGGAACGGTGCATTACCTCCACACTGGGACACATTCTTAGCTCCAGCGACACCTTGTCCTTCAGTGCTGGGACATGGCTCACAGGAGAGCTGACCCACTGTGTCCTGGTATGTCCCAGGCGGACACTGGACACACTGCTCCTGTTCTCCGCTGTAGAATGTCCCCATGCCACAGCTCACTGCCGATGAAGATACATGTGAATACATCCTGTTGCTCAGCAACATCCAACACACCGATGAATGGTTACATACTCACCACACTTTCCCTCTCGCAGGACTTGTCCAGTACTGCACGCCTCAGCACCCTCAGGTACTCGAGACGGTTTCTGAGCCACCTCGTACTCTGTCCCAGAAAACTGGATGTAGAACTGCTGCTTGTTAATAGACTTCCTGAGCGTCCGCATGGCACTCTGCAGCTTCTGCTTCATCCTCTCCCTCACACAGTCCACATTACATGAATCTGAACCAAAAAAAAAAAAGTTGGTCATTTCCCACAAACTGTTTCCATATGTAAACATAACCTCATATGTAATTCACAGAAGACAGGTAAGAGAGAAGATCACACCTGAGGCTTCTTCCTCCTTCATCTCCATCTCAAACTCGGCTGTGATGTGGGAAACCTCTTTCGAAGGTGATTTGCGTCCTCGCCTGCGCTTCCTCGACGAGTCGCACTTCAGGTTGACAAACGTAACCTGGCAGTCATCAGTGCAGGGGAACTGGCCTGCTTCCAGATGAAACAACAGAGGTGCAGATTGAAAAAACAGAAACACATCCATCTTATAATTATGTGCTTTACGTGCAGTTAGTTAAAATGTAGGTTATAACAACACTGTGTGTGAGAACTCTTTTACCTGGCAGGTTCTGCCTGGATGAATCTCTGTGTTTCTCCTTGTTGCGAGGCCTCAGGTGACACTTGGCATCTTTGATCTTGAAGCGGGCCTTCTGCTTGATAGGCGGCGCCAATGTGTCTTTCCACATTTGAGAGAAAACAGAAGAATATCAAACATGACAGGTGCAGTTATGCAAAAGAAAATTTCCCATCTGTAATTTGAATCTAGACTTTGTTTACTATCTATTTGCTATAATTCACCATTTAATCTTTCACAGGTTCAGTGTTGGCATGTTGTGTTTTTTAACTGACAGTATGTCTCACAAATTTTTATGTTAGCCCTCAATCTCACTTCTATCTGTCAAGCCTCTACAATAATTTGTGTATGTACAGGGACATGACCCCCATCTAACTGTCTGGCGAGCAGCACAAGGAAAAGTAAAAGACTGTGTTGATGTGAAGTGTCAAATATTTAGTTTTAGTTGTTAAATTTCTAGTAATAAATTGCCCGGTTTAGAGGCCCTGCTGTTTAACAACTGTCTCTTCTTAGCGTGACCGATCAACTCAATGGAAACCAAATGCAAATTTTCTTAATACAGCGAGTAAGACTACATTTCCCATCATGCTCAGCTTGTTGTACCTGCACAGGTAGGCAAGGCAGTGGTGGCATTCCTCTTCTGAGGTGCTTTACCAGGCTGAACGGGCACACCACAGCTCAGCGTGTAGCTGTTCTCAGAGTCTGGAAGACGCACATACACACAAGCGCGCGCACACAAACACACACACACACACACACACAGATTTCAATTAGAAAAGACAGAAAATCTCAACAATTGATGTGTGTGTGTGTGAGTGTTGTGTGTGTCAGGGGAAGAAGTGGAAGCGTGTGTGTTTCACTTGGCAATAGCCTGCGTAACAGTCATAGTGTTGAGGATTAAAGGAATGTTATAAATGCTGTCTGATCTTAACAGTCCTGCTGTATTGAGAAACCACAGCCCAGAGGAAGTTCTGCTGCCACGTGACCTTAAACCCTGATTAATAAATCAAAGGTCAAATGAAAGATCTATGAGTCCTGTGTTTCTCTCTTGATACACACATACAAACATAGACACATTTCAAGCAAGAAATGAGGGATGAATCCTCCAGAGGTCATAAAAGTGAGACGATTTAATAAGAGCCTGGGCTGCGTTCAGCCACAGGAATTTACATGGCTCACTCCCCCTAAAATTAAGACATACTCCAAAAAGACAGAAAACAAATATTTCACCTCATGCCTCAGAGCTATCCATCATTCTCACACAATGGCTGCCAAGTTAAATGATGAGAGCGCCACGCTACGGAAAAAAAACACTGTGATCAAAGGGCGTAATCGATTTACAGATGTGTGCTAAGTACTACTGCAGGAGGAGAGAACGGGTGCCAGCCAAAGTGCTGGAGAGGATCAAGCCAAGAAAACCTCACAGAGTGAAAAACACATTAGTCTGAGTCGATAGCCCCCCGAGGAGTCCACAAACACAGCAGCGAGGAGATCGAGTGCCTTCATTGACGACCTGTGGCATCGAATGGATGGATGGAGCAAAGAGATGCGACTGGGAGCTACAACCACCAGAGGGCAGCAAAGCATGTGGTATGACAACTGACAAGCAGGGGGTTTAAAACAATTTACAAGAACACATTTAATTCAATGTGTCACTGACTTTAATTGAAGTTGGGTTTTTTTGCAATGTAAACAAGGAATTGCACAAAAATGTGTTTACTCTTTTCTCTATAGTACGTTCTCATTTAGACCACTTCCAGACAGAATAACAACCACTTTTATGACTCTAGATAACCTCAAGCCAATCACTGGCCCTGGTGGTGACGCCTCATTTAAACGTCTGCCCTATCAACTGTTGATTGACCGTGCTGTTTTACTAAAGAGACCACAGGTAACGTGGGATCAGGGATGAGGGATGAGGGATGAGGGACCAGGGTCTGGTTCAAGAGAACGACCAGGCACGTTCTTATATCTAATATATTCATATAACAACTAATATCTGTCCAGATCGAAACATCCGAAATCTAAGATTTGAGTTAAGATACATGAATACAAGACAGAAAACAACAGTGTCCTTGAGTGGCATGAAAGGCGCTTCACAAATAAAATGTATTATTATCATTAAAAAGACAAAAGATCAGAGGACAGAGAAAGAAAGAAAAAACAGCCAGAGCAAAGATTAATGTTGTCTTGGAACAAACTGATTGTTCACCAGCTGCTTGTGTGTTGAGGACAAGTTGGAAAATGACACAGTCTAGAAATTATTGTTAAAAAATGGTATTGAATTATTTCTCAATGAACTGCCTTGCAAAATATTTACCTTTCACGAAGCAAAGGACAAAAGGTCAAAGCCAGAAAGTTTTTCAGTAAGAAACAAACATGATCTCATGCCAGATGCTCAGACGACCATTGGCCTGCCTCTGTATTGAAGCCAAATCAAATAATTCATCGTATTCAAATCCAATACAATTAGCAAAGGCAGTAAAACATATGAAAAAAAAAAAAAAACACATATTCTTTACCTGCACATGTAAAATGCAGAAACTATGTTTTATCTCTGCACAGCCTGTAATAAGCTGCATTTTGCTGCTGCTTGTCATCTTTTTAATCGTGTGTATAAAAGCCCAGTGCTTTGTTTCTCAGGCAATCGTTCTATCAGGCCTAAGTTATCTTTATATCATCTACAGACGTGCTGCTACGTCACCCACTGGTTTATTATTCTGCCCTTAGATTCATTCGATCGCTATGACCCTCACTGCTTTATTCTGGTTAACAAAGCTGTCTGCTCCTCTGTGCAGCTGCAAGATAAAGACTTTCATCTTATCTTTTCATCCATTAATCCTTTAATCATTAGATTAGTCACAGCACATTACAGCTCCGCTGGACTGGAGCACAGAACTCTTCCAAACTCACTCTGTTAATTGTCTTATGCATCAAGTCCTGCAAGTTTACTCTGAGCCTTCACTTTTTGTGCTCAGACACATGGAATTATCAACAACATAATAATTTCCTACATATTTTGGCAACAGCACTGAGGACTCTGTCTGTGCCAGGTCACACCGTGGTTCAGAGGAGGACGAGTGGGACCAGAGTTAAAGATGGAGACAATCCAACGCTTCCAGGACCTTCAACACTGGACTGGCCACAAAACCAGGGGTTGAAATGGAAAATGCAGATGGATGCGGAAGGATGGGGCAAAGGTGAGACGGGTTGAGCAGCGCAGCCAGTTTCACCCTTACAGTGACCACGAGGGGGAAGCACGGCCGCCGTCAAATACTTGATAAAAAGTGAAAGATAGAGAAGAGTGCAGACCTCCACATAGTGTTGGAATGTCACTGTCCAGTGCAATGTCCAGGACTTTGAACTGATCTGTCATCTGGACATATTTTTCCACATTTGTTTAAAAACAGTCACTTCCAGTTTTGGGATGATATTTAACTCTTACATAGTGGAAACTGCTTTTGCACAAAAGCATCTGTAATGTAAAAACAAAAGACTGACCTAATGATGATGGAAAGACTAGAATTCAGGAGAACAAAGTTATTACAACTCATCTACCGGTGAGAATGAGTATCTGTACCAACTTTTATTGCAAGGGGTTTCTGTAACAGCTGGAAATAAAAGAGGAAAAGTCGAGGCATCAACAAAATCAGCGGGATCAGCATCTGGGGAACATGATTGTTTATGCAGAATTTCATGCCAGTGAGTCCAAGTTCTCTTGAGTCAGTCCCCAGGAAAATGGTCTGTGTGTGTGTGTGTGTGTCTGTACCTGCGAGGAAGAGGGCGTTGGACGGACAGGAGAGCGAGCAGACCTCTGCTCCTCCACTCTTGGTGCAGGTCAGCTGGGCTCGGGGTGCTGGCTTCCCATTGGGCAGACATTTCACCGCCTCTGAGGAGCACACACAGAGTCACATCACCATGACAACCACCTGGACACACACACACACACACACACACACACACACACACACACACACACACACACACGCTGGTGCTTACCGATACAGTCTTTCTTGTTCCAGTGGAGTTTCTGTCCAGGCGGACACAAACACTCGTAGCTGCCCTGAGTGTTGATGCAGCCGTGCTCACAGCTCCCGTTGTTGATGCTGCACTCGTCTATGTCTGAGACACAAACACACAGATTATCACAGTCAGTGCACCAGTGTGGTTTTAGTGAGACAGTGGGAAACCAGCGTGGGATACAACACATCATGTAACATGGGATGTATTTTCCCCTCTTCAGTCTTTCAGTCTGTCTGCAGAGAAATTAGATTTTCACTTATTATTCCATAAATGTGTGAGCAATGTGGCACCTGGTCAGATGGAACATAAAACTAAGTATCAAATATAAATGGAAATGTTCAGAATGTCAACCTGTTTTTTTTATGACTACACTATATTTTCACTTTCCCTTTTAACATTTTTGTGGAGTTTAATGCAGTTGTTGGACAGGAAAAGGTAGGTGCCTTCAAGCCATAAATATAAATAGGGTTGAAACATGTTTCTGTCCTGCCGTGAGATCAATCTCAGCAGACTCTCACCTCCGCAGTGCGTCAGGCCGTACAGGATGTAGCCCTTGTTGCACACACACTCGAAGCTGCCGGGGTAGTTGATGCAGATGTGGTCACAGGTTCTCTCGAAGGAGCATTCGTCAATGTCTGAGGGAGACAAGAGAGAGACATGACTGCTGAGAAATCATCATTGTCATCATCATCATCATCAAGTTTACCAAACAAAAAGATGACTGTTTGAATCTCTCTGATATCTGTGTCCTCTGCTTTGACAGTTCTCTCTCTTTTTTTTTCTTTTATGTCCTCAAACTTAACACACAGTGAAGATGGAGTGATTAAAACAGTGTCTAAAATCTTCCAGTCTTTTTCTTTGTTATTACCACTTACATAATATATTTTATAGTATTTACAATATTCTTTCCATGTTTTCATCCATGTTGATAAATCAAGACTGTAGAAAATAGAGTGATTGTTTATGAGGGATTCTAATAATATCAACAATTTAATAACTGTATTATTTCTATCAGTGAGTGCTTTTATCATTTTACATGGTGGTGATGGACTTTGTCTTGATGCATGCATAATGACTGTGGTTGTGTCCACAGACAATTATGAAGCCCTAATACATGTGTCACTGTTGTTGCAGTGATCAACACAGAGCGTCAGTGTTGGTTACAGAGCTAGTTTTAAACAATACATGCATCATCATAACTGTGCACGTATTATCTTTTTACTGTGATGTCAGTGGTGGTCATGATGTCCAACCTCACGACCTCCTCATGACCGAAACACATATCGAGGTTAAGTTTCAGTGATGCTGCGACTGCAACAGTCACGATTCTTCACACACTGATGCATCTGTGACGCTGTGAACTGTGAGAAGGGTCAGTTACGGTTCAGCCTAATGAGGTTTTGTTCTGATGCAGGGATGGAAGCAAAGGTCAGTGGGATGAGTAGTTTACAGGCATTGCAATCTCACTGACTCATTCATGGACCAAGCTGCACCCTGAGGAATACAGAGGTCATTAATCACAGCCAACGTTACAGTAAACAAACACATGAACTGGGACAAGAGCTCATTCTAATAAACTAACCCTGAAAAACCTCTCTGAACTGAGGTCAGGACAGCTCACATTCACCATTATGTCAGAATCTGTGTGCGTATGAGTGAGCACACCTGCCTGCAAATGTATTTATATGGACTTGTCCAGCACCAAATATTATTAACCTATCAGGAACGAGGGCCAGTGTTTGGAGCTCACCTGGTTTATTTCAGACTGCTCCGTGGGGATTTACAGCACCACAAATAACAAACAAGCAGTTTGTTATGTGGAGGAAGTTGTTAAGGTCTGGATGTTGGCTCGGTAAATACTCCAGGCAACTGTCCATGTGAGGACTCAGGAATAGCTTGCTTGTTTCGGAGCTTGCCCACAGGCAGAGTTTACATAAAATAAGTCGGGCACACTTGAGCTGCCTACAACTTTTTAACGTAACAGGAACATACAGAAAATAAATTAATAAATGTTGGTTTCTGGTTTTGGCTTATGTGTTAAGTTGATGAGACACACCCTCGGCCATCATGAGCTGTTTCGACAGTGACTGCTGAGATTTATTTAACTGCTGACAAGAGCCTATCTCTGCCTCTCTAAACATTTAGAAAAGGGAGAATCATTTGTGGAAATTTCTCAGGCAACTATTGCAAACAATTCATCTTTCTGCTTTGGTTTCTTAGCCAATCCTGGCAAATGCTCTAACATTGGCATGTAGTCTATCACCCTGAGCTATTTTCTCTGGAAAAGCTCATGGGCACAGTCAGAGCTGACAGATTAAACTTTATATCTTACTTTGAGGTCATGTAAAAGCTGAACAGGCCTGATGTCAGTGAACAGGATGAAGCTGGCAGCTGCTGGCAGGAACCGCACACTGGTAAAGGTGTGTCAGAAATAGGCACTGATGCTGTGATGTGGCTGACAACACTCAACACTACATTATTACAGACTTCAAATGCACCGCTGATGATCTGCACTTAATCCAGCTCACACACACACACCACACACACACGCAGTTTGGTGGCTTTGGGCCAGAGAAAGAAGCCCCTCTGGGATTTTGTTGTTAATAAAAATCATTTTGTGTTTGTCTGTCTCACTTGCTCTGACTTGTAACTAGGAATCTGCCTTTGGTTGTAACAACATAACCACCAGTCATAATGAGGCATCTACATCTATGTGCCCTGCACACCCGGCTGTTGCACCGAGCTGAGGGAGTAGGTCCCCCAGGAGAGATGAACTACATGTTCAACCTCTCCTCATTTATGCATTGATATTTTATGTATTTATATACATCAATGCATTTACACCAGAGTAGCAGAAGTCAAATATATTAGTACATCTGCTGGTTTACCATCAAAAGTCTCCCCTACTGAATAAGTGTAGCACAAGAACTTGTAGCAGTGGACACTTGCACAAACACACAAATGGTAACATAACTTAATGTCTAGCATGACCTACTGTTTCTGGGCAAAACAAATGATATGATTAATCTTGATTTTTCCAAATGACACCAGCAAGGAATCCAATTTGTGAATCATGTTCATGTCCTGATCACTACTTCTACATTGTAAACCTATTCACCACAGACTGACCTTGGCACGTTCTCTCATCGGTGAGCAGTTTGTGGCCTTTCTGACAGCTGCATTCAAATGAGCCCACTGTGTTTCGGCAGAAGTGATCGCAGCCTCCGTTGTTCTCCTGGCATTCGTCAATGTCTGTGTGGAGAAAATGAGAGAATGAAAAAGTTCAAGTCACAGACTTCCACTTGTGATTATCATGCTTCAATTGATTCACATTTGCAGCTTAAAAACAAATATTCCAGTTCATTTAGCACCTGCTAATGGAAATTGTAGTACCAAGAGAGGGAATTATAGTGGCAGTGTGAAACTTGCAGACTCTACTGAAGTTCACTTTCCTCATTTCTTTCTGTCCTTTAGTTTTTTACTGACTTTTCCAAATGACGTGAAATATGTCATGACCTACTGAAATGGTGCATTTAATGTTTCACTTGGCTCTAGTGTGTAGCACAGATCAGTTTTTGAAGCTTTAGCTCAGGACTTTTTCATAGTTGATGCACTAGTCTCCTGGAACTGATGAAGTTCAGCTGCCAAGAGACAGAGAGTAAAGACAATGACTGAGGAAAAGGCCAATAAAAGAAATGACTGTCACTTCTTTATATCTAGTCTCAGTTAGAATCACCACAAGAAGGTGGGACTTGATGGGCAGATGAAGCGATACAATTTCAATACAAAAATGTAAGCACATAGACAATACAAACAAGTTGACATGCAGTTACAGAAGTAAGCAGAGGTAAATGATGGTGATGTTGACCAAATGAGCCCAGGAAGACTTCATGTCAGCCTGGAGAGCTGACACACGAACAGGAGGTCTGTCACTGGGAATGACTGAATAACAACAAACTCCAAGTAGGGTTCACCTTGGCAGCAATCGTGGTGCTTCATAGTGGAGGCTGCTATCGTTCAGGGTGTCTTGGCTGCTGAGGCACAGAGTCATTAAAAAGTCTCTCTGAAGCTGGTTAGTTCAGGGGATCGATATTTTCATGCACATTCGTTCTAGCGACTCAGATACCACCTGGCAAAATCAAGGCACGTCCAACAGAAACAAAGCACCGAGTCCATTTTTGGTTAATTGATAGTGTCAGACCATTGGGTAAATTAAGTCTTAGTGACACAGATGGACGAATTGGTGTAACTAAGATTGGACTAATGAGCTCATAGCAACTCAACAAAGAAGAGGAACAGAATAATACACCCTGGTAACATAACCTGAAGAAAACAAGTGACCAGATAAGGTAATCTGCAACAGTAAATGTGTTGAGGGAAGAAGAAAGCAGTCATACTGAACATATCTGCAACACATTTACGATCACTCAGTTTTAATTTATCTACCCAAAGCAACTAAAGTGTCGTTAACTTTTTATAGTTATAAACACACAATGGTAACACACAACACATAACAGTGACTTGAAACATGACCAGACTGTCAAAAATAACATAAACCACAGTCTACTCCTGATTTCAACCAATTAAATACAGAGTCCTGGTTTGGTGGGTCTGGCTGATGTACTTTTACATCTGATGTCATAAGATGACTCATGCTGAAGCATCATGATTTTGATGTTGATGTTACTGTTGCAGCTGCTGCAGGTGGAGCTGAAATACTTTTCATACAGTTTCATAAACAGATAAATGTGAGAGATCATGATTCATGGATGAGAAAAGACAAAAAAAAAATAAAGTTCTGATTCACTTTTCTGAGAAGTTGTGTTCACTTTTTGGTGGAGCTGTGACTGACCACACTCAGATGCCAGGGTTCACCAATGGTTTACGCCAAAACAATGAGTTGTTTTGTTAAAACGCTTGTTATATTTTCCACTGTGTCAAATCTGTCAGATAAATCTGGTGGAGAAGAGGTATAATGCAGTATCAAAGCGGAATATTCAAGTACAAGCACTCTTAAAATTGTTTTTAACAACAGGTTAAAGGTGAACTAATGTGCTTGGTTACTTTCCATCACTATGGTCCAAGGAGAAAGTGTCCGCTGAATCTCAGTGGTCTAAAAACCTGGATACCTGAGCTCTGGCCCAGGTGTGGTGCAGCAATCCAGAGGCACGGATTCTAAAATAATAATGAGGCGAATGCAATCACCCCCCGAGGCAACACGTTCAGTGCCAACTGCAAAGCTGCTGGCAGATCTGGTTTCAGAAACTCCACAGCTCCAACCTTGTTCTCTCACCTCATCCGGACGTCCGTGCCCTCAAATGAACCCATGAACTCAAACTGTAAGAATAATATCTTCTACCTTTTGTAAGACTAATAGGGAATAAAAGAAACCTGCTACTTCTTGTACCTTGTGTGCCCTTTCGATCACGACAGCTTTTCTATTTTGTTCATGTGAGTAGGAGAGAGAGATTTCAAGGGTGGAGAGAGTGAAAGAGGAGCAGGTAGGCAGGAGAATAAAAGAGGAGTGGGACCAAGGAGAGGGGGACAACAGCCTGGCAGATTACACAAGCTAAGCCCTTTTTGATTGGTGCTCTAAGTGATGAAAACCGTGAGGGATTAGCACTTAAGCCTTTGAGTCGGCGAAACAAGTTGAGAAATGGAGGAGCAAAAAGAGAGAGGAGGCGAGACAGAAAAGAAAAGAAGGAACGAGACAAGTGGGAGAAAGAAGTTGGTGTTAGAAGAAAGTAAAAGAAGAGAGAAGACTTTTTCATGACCACTGCTGGTTTTATCAGTCCCATGAGCTGGTTGAAAACACAGACATTACTTTTAATGCAATACCGACCGAAGAGATGAAAAGACCAACTGCATCGTTTGCTCCTGAAAAACATTGACATTTACTCACAAATGAATTGTTTTGATTCCACAAAAAATTATAGTTTGGTTTAAAGAAAAAAAGTTTTTGATCCAGGTTAGGAGATGTTGTTGTAATAGTTATGATTTTTAAAAAAATCTGTTTGTGCACAGTATTTACCCTATTATGGTTTAGAATTAACGTATTATTATTATTATTATCATTATTATTATTGTATTAGAAATGCTTCAGTGTTGTGTTCTGCTTCAGTTCAAAATACGATCTATAATTAATCAATCACCATTTGAATAGAGGGGTTTATGCAATATTAATCAATATGTTTTTGGTGGTGAATAATCAACTAACACGAATAATCATTGTGTTTTTATTATCTTAGAATAAAACCCTCTAACTGTAACCCTGTATATCTACATCTCCAGCTATATGTCCACCATTCTGTAACACCATGTTTCTACGGAAGCCCAGAACAGACAAACCCAACATATGTTATTGGCAGGCCTTGTGGGTTCTCCTACAAGCTTAAAAGGCTATCTGCAACCTCACCACTAGATGACACTAAAATCTATAAAATGGATGTGACAGTGTGTATTTGGTATCTTTGTGTTGGTGGGAGGTGGGAAACAACAAGTGCACTCGCTGCCCTTATAAAATGAGTGTGCAGTAATACGCAGGTAGCCTGATGAATTCAGTCAAATCAGTGGCCCTCAGTGTAGCGTGATAAGAGCCCTTACACAACAGCACCCGTTACACAGCCACTGTGTTTTTCCACCAGTACAGTCTCAGGCCTGATATTCTCACTCTCTATCCTTGGGGAGACTTTGCTGGATGAACTCTTAATCTAAATATGGAGCCTAGACAGGAATCCACAAGGTGTTGGCTGCGTGCTGTGGTAAAAATGTAGTAAAGCGCGTATCCCGCTGTGCCCCTGTCAGCGGCTTGTTAAAGACACTGTCCCTCCGTCTGGTTTGGCTAAAGTAGACTGTGGCCAGCAGGAGAGGAATGGGACTCAGAAAGGTTTTTTAAGGAGACTAGGACAGATAAGGGCATTCGAGTACACCTTCTGTCTAACATCCCCTACTGTGATGAAGAATTTACATTAATTAGCTCCGTTCAGTTTCTCTCTGCTCTCCGCTGTCAGTAAATTACCTGCTGCTTGACTTTTAATGGGTTTTCTCAGAGTTTCTCCTCTCTGTTGTCAATCAAAGCCACTTCCCATCTCTTTTCCACAGCAGCTCATAGGCTTGATGTGTATGGATGAGACAGAGGATCGATGGCAGTTCTCCTTTCAGCTAACACATCTGCCAGACTAAAGTTTGAATGAAAGTGAACAAAAACATAAAGCAGGCCACCAGAAGACAAGGATCAGTAGTGAAAAAATCTGGACGGGTTGGCAGGTAACATCTTCACACACACACACACACACACACACACACACAAGCTGACTTCAGTAAATGAAATGACATTTCATTGACTTACCCTTGTGAATTAATCTCAATCATAACTATTACTTGTCTAATCTTAACTGAAACCAAATCTTAAAACATGTTTAAAATGTAATGATTTACAGTATGGGGGGGTTGTTTTTGTCCCTATAGGTAAGATAAGTCCCCATAAAGTGAGTGTGTAAACAGATTTAAGTCCCCACAACATAAGGAATACCAAGGCTACACACACACACGCTCTGATGCATATGTAAAACAGTGGATACCACCCCAGGTCTATCCAACGCAGACACAGCTTTGTAATTACTCTTTTAGCCGCAAACACTGGCACAACCACCACCTCTACCCACACTTAATGGCCACTCTAGGGATGATGAGCCTTATAACGGGTGTATAATTACCTTTAATGGAGCTTAAATATGCTTTGAGCTTAAATAAATACATTAAGCCTCCACACATCTTGAAATGATAAAATTTGTAGAGAGTGAGAGAGAGAGAGAGAGAGAGAGAAAGGACAGATAAAGGCGAGTCAGGAGAGTGGGTGAAGGGGGAATGGAGGACAAGTCTCAACTTCCATCTAATCTGTGTTTGTACTGCACATTATTGTCTCACTTAAAACATTGTTAAGACAAACTCAAACGTCTTTCAACCGGTAACTGTAGCTGTCAAGCCTCTAAATTCCTCTAAAACATAATTCATGTTGGAGGTAGAGCAGCACCGGACAAATATCAAGTCGGGTTCAGAGCCACATCACTGGCTCTCTTAGGCTTTAAAGAAAAACACTGTTGAACGGATATCGATTTCTGGGCTTCAACAGTCGTGATGATGTCAATGTTATAACTGACCAGAGGTCAATTATACTGCAGATGTGTCGTCAGCAATGAGCTCAGGAAATAAAGGATCTTTTTGCCAATGAAACTTTCAGGTCATTGTATTCAATTCTAATTAGTAGGTTTATCCTCTGTGCACCATTAATATCATGACAAATGTCATGACAACACATTGTTGAGATATTTGGACCATAGGTGGAGCAATAACACTGATGTTAGCGTGACTTCAGTCCATGTTCTGCATGAGAGTGTATGAAGCAGAAAAATGAAAGAATGAATAAAGTCTGCGTGTTCATATGAATGAACGGGTGCTTTGATGTCATCATGAACAACCATCTGTGCTGCCAGAGGCCATCTTACATGAGGTTTTTGTTAATGTGGATTTTCCTCATCAACTAATTCTGGGAAATTTAGCAACCAAAACTAAAGACATAAAAAGCAAAAAAAAAAAAAAAAAAAAAGCCAAAAGTTGCCAAAAGCAACTCATTTCCAGTTAATCAAAGTCGTGAAGCTATAAATGCATTAACGGATATTCTGAGAAAACATAAAATCATATTGTGTGAACCTTGTTCTTTATATAGACCCTTACAATGACGAACAACCCCCTCTGCGTCTTTCAGCCTACACGTGATAAAACATACAGTCTACCAGGGCCCCTAATTCATTTCATATAAATCACATTACATTTAACCTTATGTGAACCTCTAGACGTGTTTATAGGTCCCAAAACTCTTATGAATCCAACAAGACAGAAGTGTTAGAAGGAGGAAAAAGCAAGTAAGGCAGTTTCCATCCAATATTAGCTCCATTTTTAACCAAAATTTCCCAGAAAATCTACAAAATAAAAAGGAATGAATACATTGGTAAGAATTGGCTCATCGGGATAAACATGCGGAAAACCACGTGGAGGACATGATGGAAAACTGACCTGACATCACACATCTGATGGGCTCCTTTCTCTACTGAGGAGTCACCACTGACATTTAAGTGGCACCCGTCAGTCTGTTTCTATTGAACACATTCTCTAAATCAGTACCAACTTTTCCACCTCGGTTAAGCGTTAATGAAATACTTCGGCAGTGGATTTAGTGAATCTGACAGAATTAAGCAGAAGCAAAAAGAAAGCAGAAGGAAACTGTTGGGTTTCCTCTGCTTCTCCTACTGTTTTTGGAAGTGATGAGCTCAAAGCAGAATGTCTGTTAGAACATCTCAGAAAAGTTTGTCCGATGCGAGTAACTGATTAGAAATGTCCAACTATCCCGTCTGCATTAGTTCAGAAAAACATCTGGCACTTTTCAACACAGTTTCTCAGTAAGTGATAGGCCTCCTACACAATCGAATCTGAACTGGATCTACTGGCTGTTGAAGGTCGACCTTCGGGGAATTCGTTTTTCTTCCAGGGCAGATATTTTGGACGTGAACTCTTCACTGGGCTGGCCGCAAAGGAGGCTGTGGGCCAAATGAGAAGGCTCACTAACATCCACCTGGGCCAAAGGAAACAAGCCCTCCACCCCCTCACCTGCTCCTCTGTGAGCCTCGGGCTGTATTTGAGAAATTCAGTGTTTGGAATGAGAAACCTGACTCCAGCAGAGACCCCGACGCTGCTGCGGGGCTCAGCTGCCTGATTAAGACCCACTGACTGACCCGATTGATCAGCGCTGCTGCCATGACCATCCACCACCACTGCAGGAAGAGCAAATGAATGCCAACTCCTCATTTCCGACCCCAGCATCCACAGGTCAGGGTTCAGGGTTATGTAAGAGACTTAAGTGGAAAAATTGTTAAAAACAAACTCATCGAGAATAAAACTTTTGTCTCTTTTAACACATTCAGACATGCTTGTGCAGCTCATACCTCCAGAGTACGCGCTGCACACGCTGGAGAGGAGCTGTGTAGTTTTTCCAAATATTTGCAGTAAAAAGCAATTAAATGGAATGCATCTGCAGAAACCCGAACCTCTACAAATAATTATGGAGTGCAGGGGATCTAATTTTCTCGGGAGCTTTGGTTTTCTTCGCAGGGTGTTGCCAGTGGAGAGGACAGACATCAGGCCGGGAGGCAGCGTGTATTTATTCAGGTATTAAACGACCCCGGCATTTAATTCTGTTTAATAACAAACAGTCTACAGCCGCATGCAGGCCAAGCGAATCTCAGTTTTACACAACAATAAAACAGACCAGCGAAGTGAGTCCAGTTTGTCCGAAGTTGGGACTTTCAGCCACGCAGTCATGAAAGGTGATGGGAAAGGACAGCAACAATAAGAACAGTATTATAATCTGAAAATGCATGGATTTAATGCTTTAATGTCACCCACAGCTGTGGAAAATCGACTAAATTAATGACTTAACTGAAAAGAGTTGGTGGATTAATCACCACAAACAGCCCATTGTGAACACATGGACACGATACTCCTTTGTTATACATCGATTGGAGTCCAGCTGAATGAATGTGATCATGTTCTTGTTGGTTGGATCTGACTGTATGTGTGTGTGTGTGTGTGTGTGTGTGTGTGTTCACGTCTTCTCAGGTAGAGCAGGAATGCAGGCCAGTGGAAACGTGTCTCAGGTACAGATACACACTGTGTAACACACAACAACCAGCTTCTTCCATGAGTTTATATTTACACAAAATGCAGACAAATCACACATTTTGACATATATAGATGTACAGTAACGTACTCTGCCTCCAGGATGAACCTTCTAATAATTTGGACGATGTCTCTGTCTCTGTTTCACCTGCTGAGCAGTGACCACAGACTATTTCCTGTGAGACATTGTGTCTCATTGTGTCTCTATGGTCAGACCAGTCCCTGAGTCTGTGTTTGGTCAAGATCTATCTCTGCTTTGTGTCTCTGCTTTGACAGTGAAGACTAATTTATACCCATTGTTTAATCTCAGAGTGCAATTAAATTCCTTGGGTTTTGGTTTGATTGGTCCAGTGTTTCTGTAATTTGGTTGACTGAGCAGTGGCCAGATTACAGATCTGGTCTGATGTTGAACAGTTGTGGGTGTTATTGGTTCATTACATCTCAGGAGGATTCATTTCTTAGGTTTGTTTTTTTACTGTTAATAATCACTGGGTAACAGACTTATTCTGATCTGCAGGCACCGGTTGGGTTTTTTTTTTCTTGGAACTGTGGACTTACAGAAGTCTGTTTGCAAATTGTCTATCGGACACTTGCCATGATGCTGCTGACTAATGATCCAACAGAACTGACAGGTCATTAAGGTAGATGTTAGAGTTGGTTTGAATGCAGAAGCTGCTGTAGATTTTCTGGCAGTTAGTTTTGACTCCACATTCATTACTGACACTGACTTTTAGTTGTGTAATTATTTTTTACTTCGGCTTTGCTTTGGAGAAATTTATCATTTTCTTTTCCTCCTTCCAACAGGATGAAATCATATCCTTGTTGACACGACTTTCTGACTGTTTGTTTTTGGTGTATATGATGATTAATTAAGAGTTTGTAGTGTGTAGTGTGTGGTCAAGCAGTGATTTGGTTAAACGCCAGTTTGGCTTTAACTTTTGGTCCTGTCCTTCATGAGGAATGCCAGCCTTCTACTGGGATTAATGATGCTGGAAAAAAACCTCACACAAATGCCTCTGTAGCTTTTAGAGTCTAACTGAAGCGTGACTTGTCTCCTGACACCATCAGCTCCACATGCTTAACCACATTTTACTTTATATTGTCTTCTAATTTCTTTCATTGCCTTCCGTAATCGACATGGATCTGATTGTTGATTCAAGGATTGTCAGCTTTTCCTCGTATGATTTGTCCAATGAAAGAATCTTTTAAGTAGTTAAAGTTGTTCCATCTTTCACACAAATTATTCAAATAAACAGACTCCTCACTTTCTGTTTATCTGATCATGATGTTGTTGTTTTACACGTCTCATTATATCTCTGTGATGTTGTCTCAGGTCTGTATAATTTGATGAGCTGCTGTCTTCATTTGTCATTATGTTTGTGCAGTCTTCGTTACAGACTTGCATTTATTCACATTAATTAGATCAGTGATTTCAGGTGAAGTCATTAAAGTCAAGTTTTATATTTAACATCCATTTATTACGAAAAGAAGTTACGAAGCGATGCACAGACATTTTCAAGTAGAACTGATGCTCCAATGTTGGATTATAATGGAGAGTGGATAATGTGTGGAGGGTTCAACACTGAACCATAACTACTCATTACTACTGCCCACTCTGCACTGGTCATAAAACTGTTTTTAGTGCCTCATGGACCGTTGCTGATCTTTGTGGATGATTTGGTGAAGTGTTTTCCGAACATACAATCGTTCTGGGTTACACGTTTTCTGACAGTCAGAGAGACGACTCCGTTCCTTCATATCGTGCCGAGCGGAGCTGATATGTTCATGCAGACAGTTGTTAATCTGGGTTCAGTGAATCTGGATTCAAGGATTGTCCGTGTGTCTCTCAGTCTCTGTCTCAGCTGTAGGCATGAGAGCGCTGTGATGAAACACCTCCTCAGGTTGGCGTGTCTGTCATCACCAGCGGCTGAACCACCTCATCTGTCAGCGCAGATGAAAGGGCGTTTATAAGACTGGTGGGTTTTAAACATGCCCCACATAGTTTATATTGAAATGATTATGATAGACAGGCACGACAGGGCACATCCCCTTGGCTTCTGAGCGAACAGGAAAAGAGGGAGGGAGGTGAGACAGAGTTGTACGTCTCTATCAGGTAATTTAGCGGCACATTAGATGAGACCACCTCACAGCATGGCACTTATCCTGCTGCTAACTACTACACTCAGTAAACAGTTAAATGGCAGCAATTATGCTCTGTCTGTTCTGCAATACACAGCTGCCATGACTGTGATTACATGTGCCACCAGAGTCGAATAAAATCCACACGTACCTGCTTCAGCAGGAGATATTGATTATCGACCACTGATCTGTGTGTGCTGTTGCTAAGGTCAGCAAGAAACAAACCTGTGTGGTCATCGTCTTACCCCCCATAGCTGTGTCTTATCATCAGGTGCCCTGTCTCGGGTGTAGTGATTGTGTCATGTGGACGTAGAAATAAGAGCAGCATCGCGAGGAGGCTTGAGGTTTGTTTCCTGTGTGAACTCGTCAGTGTGGTTGTTTTATCATGAGTGTTTCACATCTTATCTAATCTGATGCAAGTACTTATTTTGACCTAAACACGATCTTAAAACCTAAACTAAAACCTTTTCCTAACCCTAACCCCAAACCACGATGATTTCATAAACTTAACAGCATGTTCATTATTGTAACCATGGCAACACAAGTCTGTCCTTGGTGTTGATTTTTGTAATCATGGCGACCAAGGTGAGCTAGTCCTGTTCTAATGGGTCATACCAGATGTTGTGCTCGACGACCTGGCTGCAATAATATTGTAATGAGACAACCAAAATGATCTACTTGGATGGATGGATAGTTATTATATTAGTTATATATAGTTATATATTTAATAAAAATAGGGGAAACAAAACAAAAAGCCTTAAGCTGATGTGCTTTTCCCCTGTTCTTCCATCTCAGCTTCATTCAGTATCCACCTCCAGACTTTGATATTCAGACTTTGTATCAGTGTGTGTAAAGATTTGTTTTCCTGTTCGATGCCCAGGTGATAGACACTGATCGATGAGCGCTGCCTGCTCTGTGTCTCTCAGCTCCCCTCGGCACTCATCCCTGCTCAGGGATTTATGAAGCCCGGGGGCTGATACACAGCCAAATTATGTGGGCGGGGCACAGCTGGACTGCGTGCCTATCCATCTTCTCCACTCAACTAGGGACCAAAAACAGAGGGAACGTTTCATTTTTCCACCGCTGTAAATGCTGGGTTCTGTCAGGATCACAAATCACTTGGGGGAGACAGAGTGGAAGTGTTCACACAAGCTGCTGGGCTTGAACTTGACATCGGGGCAGCAGACAAGATGTTCTCCCAGCATGCAACACCCCTGTCAGGTGAGCAAAATGGTTGGGATAGTGATATGTGTTTCTACTGGTTCAAATCCAGCAGTTGGCTTGTTTTGAAACTGACAGCATCTTTGAGCTTTGACGAGAGATGTCGCTTGTCACTACCACTTTTCTAACCTCAACTGTTGCAACCAGAGATGTTTATTTAACTTCGGAGATAAGTTTTGAGCCCTATTGGACGATTAATGTGTCAACCTGATTCTCTCTAGTCTGGGAATTATGATAACAGCATTGCATCCTAGTGTTTATTGCTTCAGATCAGGTGCCGACTGATTTGTCCTGTGTTTACTGCAGCTGCAGCTGGATGGCGCTGTCTGTGTGAGTGTGTCTGTCACTGTGCGATGGTGCAGTGGGGGGGGGTGGAGTGAAGGAGAGAGAGAGAGAGAGAGGCGGTGGTCAGAGTGGGCCTCACTGTTCAAACATCTCTAAGTTTACCTACGCATCGTCTGCCTGCCAGGCCTGAGACAGCTCCGGCTCCAGGATTTCACACACCTACGTGCCACATTCTCAAACTGCCTGACACTCATCTCACAGACACACACACGCACACACACACATCGCAGGAGGCGCCCAGATTCTGACACGCAAACAGTCGTGTCACTGTCACATGACCTGCCCCCTTGTTGCTATGACGACTTGTATATCTCCTTGAACATGTCCGGCACATGTGGGGTGAAGCATCCACTGCTCCATCTCTCCATCCAGACCGAAACACCAAGACGCACTTCATTAACTCTCTGACTTTAACTACAGGTAGCTTCACCCAGGAAACATGACCATGACCACTCACACACCTGTCATCACGTTACAGACATAATACAAACACGTCATTCAGGAAATACAGCGGCATGGTGCCCTTCAGTGGAAACTGGAGAAATGTGAAAAGGAAAACTGGAAATTTTCTAAATTGGACTTAAACCTTTTACTTATTTGCTTGGTTTCAGCTCTGTTTATTTATAGTCACTTCATGTTTCAACAACTAATGATGCACAGTATGTTATATATTTCAGGTTTACACTATTTCCTTTTGATTTGTACAAGAAATGTATTGTACAAATATTACATATATATATATATATATATATATATATATATATATTTGAGTTGCAGCAAGCAGGTCCTGGGTTCGACTCCCGGGCACAGGGTCTTTCTGTGTGGTCTTTCTCAGTTTGCATGCTCTCCCTGTGTCTGTGTGGGAGGTACATATACAGAGGTACAGGGTGTGGCCCAGGGTACCCTGTGGTGTCCTGGTATACCTGGGTCCAGGGAGCACCCTGTGTGGTGCAGTCCAGGGTGCAGCCTATACTTACTGCCTTCACGCGTGCGAGATAAAGTGGTAGAAAGTGAATGGGTGTCTCCAGGTATTCAGCATGAGGCAGATATCTGCACACGACTGGACAGAGAACTCGGAACAAAGGCCTTGTTTTTATTTTTTGGGCACATGCATGATGAGCGTCACAGGTCCTGATATCCTCAAACTTGCAGGCTGTACTGACATAACCAGTGTGTGTGGCCTGTCTAATGTGCTGCTAAAACTAAAAAATTATGTGAATTATGACATAAACGGAATCAATGGTGGTTCAAAGGAGTCACACAGACATGACATCATAACTTTACGATGAAAACCAGTGTGCCTTCATGACGCCGACAGAGCAGTTCAGTAAGAGGTAACATTATATATTTAAGACGACACCAGGTGTGGCCTCGAAACTCGACTCGCTTTCATTTTTAATTATTTCAATACACTAAAAATGACACAATCTGGGGAGTCTGGGTCCATCACAACGGGGCATTTGTTGGCATGTTTGGGTACAGACGGCAGGATGACATTATTATTATTATACTACAGCTGCATCTATTCAATGTTGTGCAGAGCATTCCTGCCTGATTTAATGAGCATGAACTCATGAATGATTTTAATGGGACAAATTTAGTGCCCTCATCTACAGCTTCCCGGTCGACCCAGTGGTGCTTTAATTGATTTTTATTTCTTTCTGTCATATTTACTTCCACCAGAAAGAACCTATATGACTGAAGAGCCTACATGCAGCCTCGAGTAAAGGTCACCATAGATCACTCTCATAACCAGCGAATTACTTACATCAGATATTCATAAACTTCTTCATTCAATGAATGTGCTTTTAATTCAACTGTGGTGTATAATTGTCAGCAGATCTAACATGCAAGTTGCCTTCCACGAATGTATGATATCAGTCAGTTGTGTTTTAGTGAGACCAGCCGGTGGAAACCATCAAAGAAAATACAAACAGTATGAACATGAACCTCTGTAATTAAAAGGCCCAGATAAACTCAAAACCTGCTTCTCCACCACTGTGATGAGAATATTGTCATCTAAATGAAGCACTTATCCATGTTTTCCAAATACTTTTCAGCAAACTCTCACTGAACTTGTGAACACGTGACCAAACTCCAAAACACTCGCTGCCTCTCACTGGAGCTTTGTCCAGGACTGACGAGACTAAAGCTCCGCTGGCTGTAAAGAGCAGTGTTTGACTGGGCCTGAACCCACGGGTCAGCCTCATTCAGTGAGAATGTTTGTTTAGAGGAAAGCCAAAACCCTATAATAATCTGTTTGGGATGTTTAGGCCCAAGCTTCAGCAGCCTTCTCCTCGGACCACCGTCATTGACGTCACCGGCGGGCTGTCGGAAGTGGAGAAATGCTCGGCGGCAAAATCAACAACAACAAGCAGCAGCAGTGACCGCGACCGGGGATATGTGCAGTTGGAAGCGAAGTGGTGGGGTCGGGTTTGGCTCCGGATCACTCAGATACCAGTCATAGCAGGCTCAGGTGGATCCGGCCTCCTGTGCACGCACAGAACGCTCAGTGAGCAGCAGCCGTTCACCAGCGACCTTCACAACAGTACTCACACACGTACTTCCACACACTTTGGAGCGTTTACTGACCTTTGCAGGTTTTGCCGTCAGGCTGCAGGGTGAATCCAACAGGACAGCTGCAGCGCACCCCTGTGGCCGTGTCTTTACAGGTCCTGTCGCAGCCACCGTTGTTGACGGCGCAGGTCTCTGCAGAACGGCAGCACAAAGATGGAGAAAAGAAAGAAGGAGCAGGTGTTAACATGTGACCCCTGCTTCTGGAAATACCATGAAAGAGAAACTACAGACACTGAAGGTGATGTGGGTTGAGACAAAGCTTCATGGCGCAGAATACACAATCAAACAAGAGCACTAGAATATAATAATGTATTCTTGTGTGTTTTTCATGAAGCTTTGTCAACACACAGATGAGGAGGTTACATCACAACACCCCAGTTTCATGAGTAGGCAGTTTATATAGAGGTAAATACAATGAGAGTCACAGTCAGGATCTGTTTTATCATTGACAGCAGTTTATCAATACAACCACACACAAACACATGACACTGTGCTGATAAAGGAGGGTGAAGAACTCTTTGGCCCAGAGGTCGGTCCTGTTTCCAAAAGTGACAAGAAATCAGTTAACACAAATAAAAAGTAGGGTTAAGGTAAGTAGATAGAAAAATAAAGTTAGTGCAAGGTGCTGTAAGTCTAGAACACTCGGCACAGCCGCTGTGTATATTTTCCTCCAGAAAAATGTTCTTGTACGTGGTGCAGATAAGTTTTGCTCGGACTTGTGGATATTGCCTGAGCTGATCCCAAAACAAACACGAGCTCATGGTAACTCTAGCTCACCTGCTCAGCCACTGTTGCTTTAGCAAAGCTCAGCACACACGTTCCCAATGGGCCCGCAGAAGTGCTGAAGAGGCTGAAATCTGACGTTGACTCGTGTTTGTTGAAAGAGATTTCATAAATCTACACCTACTAAGGACATTTCACTAAGAAACTTTTCGGCTTTCGATGAGTTTGACTTCAGTAATTCCAGAGATAATCCAGGTCCTGAATATTGCTGTTGTGTGAATTAGTAGTTAGACCTTTTCTTTTTATGGTTCAGGAGTCAAAATTTAAATCATCATCAAATCTATTTTCCTTTGTTCCTAAAAAGCTGAAAGTTGCCATTTCATTAAAATTCCAGGAGATAACGTGTCCGAGCAAAACGATGGAACAGGAAAAAGTCGTCTCAGCTGGAAGAGGTCAAGACATTGGTATAACCCCTTCATAGAGAACAGAGTCACAGACACATGGTCAGTGCTTTCTGTCAGGGAACAGGAAGGAATTTGTACATTTGTTTGTACTCCCTCATGCAGCTCCAAACAACATCAGTCTCACAGATTCTCTGTTTTCTAGCTGCTATTTGTTCTTGGTTGGTGTTTATCTGTCACAGTCCTTTTCATGTCTGCCTCTCTCTTCAGAGAACAAATTCTTTCAAATTCCAAAAGGTCTTTGATGGAGACATTTTGGGCATTTGAGGGTAGGAGGTTTCTTGGATACCGTACAAAGAGTCAGTCCATCTGACTGATCCTGAAAGGTCGGACAGCAGAACTCTGTCCCTTCTATATCCACCCGGCTGGTGTCTGCGTTTCACTTCTTATTGTGTTGAGGTCTACATGCCTGCACAGGTGTATACAGTCAATAAGGTTTGTGTGAGTGTTAAAGGTGCATATGAATGCGAGTGGGAGCGCTGCATATGGAGGTGGTGTTTATGAGTCAGAGTGATTTATACAGAGTACAGTGGGCCCTGTCATTAGCTGAAGGTGAGCACAGGCCTGCTCACAGCTCCTGTTTCTCCGGGCCACGTCCAGCCCTGGGGCCAGGCTGAGGGCGGGAACACAGACACGGCACTGCGCGTGATTGATGTGCTGGACGAGAAGCCTCTAAACCCTCCATCTAACCGCGCATATTTTCGTCCTCATCTGGTTTAAGTGTGTCAAGTTATTATTTCTGCATGTAGCATGTCTGATGATATAGAATTATTCTTAAGTCATTTTCCCCCCCCAAAAAAATAAAAGGATTAGATCAAATTTTAGAAGAACCCACCTCCAAACTTTGAGCAGCAGCTTCTCAGGAATAAAGCAAATCAAGGTCAACTGCAATTTTCGATCAACAATAAATCTAAGCTACTGTGACAAGCGATTCATCTTTATTCACTGACATTGTAAAGATTTCTATAACTTGTTTTTTTCACTATGGTCTTCCATTGTTAGCCTCACTAACTACTGTCCATTACATGAATATATTCTTGATATGAGCGCTCAGTTCTCTCTTTGCAGACTGAACTGTAAGGATTACAATCCAGACAGTCAGTGCACACATGTCCATCACACTCCTCGCATGGAAATGCTGACTGCTCCGAACCCCGCTCTGCGTGAGAGGAGGACACACGTTCTATTGATTAAAGCCGGAGAGCACGAGACAGAAACCCATGTGCACTGTGTAAACTAAAGCATCACGCCAGGTTCTGTTTAGAAAAAGTGAGAGGGGCACGATCTCCTTTCAGTCATCAACAGGATCTCCGCTGCAGCATGATGAGCACCTACATCAGCTGTCAGTCAGCACAGCTCTGGCCTGTAATCATGCTCTGTGGATACCTCTAAACACACATACATGGAAACATACACCTCAGTTCAGCCACATCTGTCCTGAGATGATGGTTTATTTTGCTACTGTACACCACCGGGTCCTTTTTGCTCAAATGTGTCCAGCACCTGGCTCCTGAATTCTCTGAGTCTAGGTCCCCCTCTATCTCTCTGTAGCCTCAGCTGCATGATGAGTGATGATGATGAGCGTGTTGTCTGTGCAGTGCAGCGGCAGCGGGGGCAGAGACAGGAACGCCTCGTGTCAGAAGAAGCAGACAAACTGATAGCAGTGTCAAATCTAACATACTGATGCTGTTTAGTTCTGTGCCAGTACAGCGTTGGGGCCGTCCCCATGCGCTCAGCGGCCACACGCGTGAACACGTGTTCCTTCGCGCAGACATGATGGATGCACACGTGTGCATGTTTTAACTGACTCGCATGTGAAATGTTGAACTGGTATTTTCAGTATCAGGTATTTGTGGTATTTGACTTTATTTTTTGTGACACTGTGTTGCTTTCAACCTGCGCACCTATCTGAGGTGTAAGTAACCAGTTGCAGGACAAATCTTTGACTCTACATGGACTGGAGCACATCGGGCTGCCATAGTGTCCACACGTAGGTTCAAGTCCTGAGTCCTGTGACCTTGATCTCACTGTGGAGGGGCTGGTTTGTAAAAAACAAGCCTTACATTCAAGGATTAATAAATAGCAATCCACTTTTGGAATCATGTACTCCATTGGAGTATATGTGATACATAATCCATTGCAGATTGCAAGGGGAATGGCATCAGGACAAGTGACATGCTGGTCCAACAGGATGTGAGGCAGGGCTTACACCAATGAGGAAAAATCAAATGTCACTGAAGGAGGAGAGCAATGAACAGAGAAGTACAAGAATAATAAACTCCTCCAAGACTCACTGGCCACAGTCAACTGAAATCAAAGTATGAAGCATGGTTGTTTTGGATCAAGCATGGTTGTTTTTAAAACACTGATACCAGGAAGATTTCTGATGCACTTCTGTCTTAGAAAATAAAAAGAAAAGGTTAAACTCAAGGGACGGCAGATGATTTAAAAAAAAGCACCATTTCGGTGAGTTGTCCTTTTTATTTTGTGGAAGTCTGGCAGCAGAAATATTCATTAATTCACTGAAAGGTCCACACGCAAAACGTGTCAAGTTGAAGTCCTTTAGAAACCAAACCGTAGCATACTTTATAAAGGACTCTGATTTACTTCAATATTCACTGACGGATTTCCTTTGGTAAGGCAGAAAGGTGGTGCGGTGATTAGCTCCTCAAAACAAGAAGATTTTAACTGGCTTCCACTCACAGTCCAAAGACTAATCATTGACTCTAAAGTTGTTGTTTGTCTGTATATACTGTGACAGACAGGCAACATGTCCAGGGTGAACCCCACCTATCCCTTGGCATTTACAATCAGAGTAGACCAACCATAACCAACTGAACTTCCCTTTGACCAGGGAATTTGAAAAATTTGGTCCAAATCTGTCCTAATGTTCCAGAGAGTAAAAACACATTTGATGATAAAATCCTCTAATGTGTCATTTGAAAAACCTTTGGCTCTATCTGTTGACTTTCACCCTGACAGAACACAGATTCCAACTAATGGTTTAAGCTGAAGACATTTTCACCGTTGGATATCACAGGACAGGTGTTTGTGTCTTCTGAAGATCATATTCTACTGGGGATTTTTATGGTCTAGTTCTTTAATCTGAAAAGTTGGGTCCATGAAGATTTTTGGGATTTGCTTTGCTGCTAATATATCCTGCTTTCTAATGTGGGTAATAATAATAATAAAAAAGGGGACTGGACCATTTGAAGTAAGGTGTAACTGGAAAAATAAGGCAGTTAATGAGAAAACCTCAGAGCCATCCAGAAGTTTCAGTAGGTAAAGTGGAGGAGGAAGGGTTTAAAGGAAAACAGCGACCTCT
This sequence comes from Polydactylus sextarius, assembly GCA_016801845.1. Classification (NCBI taxonomy): domain Eukaryota; kingdom Metazoa; phylum Chordata; class Actinopteri; family Polynemidae; genus Polydactylus; species Polydactylus sextarius. The sequence continues at coordinate 15,064,993 of CM028923.1, read as the reverse complement.
TTACTCCTTTTTCATCACGTTAGATACAGTTGTAACAGAACTGTGACTGTGGGAGTAGACATAGTGGGTACCAAAGGTTTAGGGGAAAAAAACAAAAAACAAAATAAAGACAGAGAGGAGGACAAGGAGGAACGGAGAGGAGTAGAATCGGGGATACAAGCACAAGCGCCATGGCAACACATAGAAAGAGGAAGAAAAGAGTTACCCATAAGTAGCCGCCGTTTCACCCGCTTGTCCACATCAGCTACTGACGTGGCATTGAACTCAGAGCTCTCAATTGCAGCCTCATCTTTCTCTAAAACACAAGTGACAAGGGGACAAACAGTGAGCAGCAGGTTAATGAGAAGCCCAAATGACCAGACCTTCAGCCCCTCTTGGCGTTTGAGCAAAAAACCAAAGCCAAGAAGCAAGAAGCGATGAAGAAGCGCCAAAATCCCTGTTAGTGTTAATCCCCAAACAAATGATAAATCCCCCAGAGGAAAACAAAATAAATGAAAATGATCAGTATCAGTGTAGAGCTTACAAAATGAAGCAGTTGGTAGGCAAGTGGGTAGGTAGGGAAGGGGAAAAGGTTCAGGGCTTACATGTGAAAAAAGTTGAAAAAAAAAATGTTAGAGGTGTAGAGTTTTGAGGATGGAACAGGGCTGGGGTTAACGTTTGGGGGCATTTTAAGTTCTGATGTTGACATTGCTGTTGTCGCCGATGGAGTTTCTGTCTTCCATATCAAACAGCCACACTGTCAGCAATGATTCCCTCGCATTAGGATGGAAGAAAAAGACGTGGAGAAGATACATGTCCGACATTTCCAAGACAAGCTGCCTTAAATGTGGGCACAGAGACAGGAGCGAAGGGAAGTAGGTGAGGGTGCAGGGGAGGAAGACATGAGGTCAAATGGCAGAGTTTGAGATGACTGAGAGTAACATGATGACAGGAAGAGAGAAGAGAAGAGACAGGGAGAGAGAGAGAGAGAGAGAGAGAGAGAGAGAGAGGGATGGAAAAAGACAAACTCAGTCCCATCATGGCCCACAATGGGAAAGATGTATGAGGGAGGGGAGAACACATGGAGAAATGGGGGAGTGTAGGGAGGGCATGCAGAGGAATAATAAAGCAGGAGGAGGTAGTCTGGGGGCAGCGCTGGTTGCCTGTTTGTCTATGGAACACATCACACCTGGCTTTAACAGTCAACGCTGGAAAAACCACTTTCCCAAAGTTGGGCAGGGGCGGCGGGGGGCTGAGGGAGGGGATGTAAGAGAGAGGGTAGAGGGAGGAAGGTGGCAGTGGCGAGGGCTGTTATGTTAGGATGGCATGTGTGTGCTGTGGTGCTGTGGATGGTGGGTTTGATGATGGGGCTGGGAGAGGGAGACGGCCTTTCTCTGAGCCTGAGAGTCATTACGGGCCTGAATGAGCATCTCTCTGTGAATGGACGCCACTGGCTTCAATAGGACTGGTCTTTGATGTACACACTCCTGTGTAGTGGGGTGGTGGAGAGGAGGGGGCGCGGGGTTGTGGATATTGGGGTAATTAACGTCCCTTCCATTTGCCACCCCCCCGACCCTCTACAATTTCTCTCTCTCTCTCCTCTCAGGCACTTCACGGACAAAGTGGTGGAGCTTGTGAAATCCACTCAGGATGAATGGAGGTTTTCTGGTGCTCATCTAACGGACTATGTGACTGTGTGAATGTCTGTGTATGAGTGTGTGTGTGTGTGTGTGTGTGTGTGTGATGAGTGTATTGAGAGCCTGTGCATACCAGTGTGCGTGCTTTTTAAGCTGCTTGCTTGAGCGTGTGAAAAACCTGTCAGATAAAATGTGTGTGTAAGAGGAGGATGTGTAGGACAGGTTGAGAAGAGGTGGGTAGGGAGGAGTCCCCCTGCCACTCGCTCCTAAAAGAGTCTATGGGACGAAGCAGCGGCCGGAGGCCCACAGAAGGGGGAGTGTTTTAGAGAGCCAGACCTATAAGGGACAATGGGGAGGGAGGGGAGGGGGAGTGTTAAACCACTCTGCACTACTACAGCTAGGAGGAGAATGGTAAAAAACCAATGCACTGGAAGGAAAAAGAAGGGCCAGGATTACTAAGAACAACAACAACAATAAAAATGTTCTTCAATCGAAAAAGGAGAAATAAAATAAAATAATAAAATAAAATAAAGGAAAGAGGAAAATATGGAAACCAAACGAAAGGCAGTGCAGGTTGACCCATGCAGCAGGTAAACACAGTTAGTGACAGAGACAAATGGAGGCTGTGGCACATGAGAGTGGACACATGCAGCAAGGCTCAGTGTTATGAGACTAATGACAGGTGAGCAGTGCAAGTCCCTGCCTCACTACCGAGGTGTGTGGAGCAGGAGAAGCGGAGGCTTGATGGGAGGGGCGTGGCATGGAGGTCATTCTGGTGTTGGCAGGTTCTGGTTTTCAGTGAGCTGGTCGCTTTGTGTTTTGGGGCTCGAGAGGAGGTGGAGGATGAGGAGGTAGTGAGAGAGCTGGAGGAGGAGGTTAGGTTTTGCTTTCGTGGGAGCTTCACCTAAGATCAGGCTGCAATTGAGATGTCTGCTTTTAACACCCCCCAACCCACCCACACACACGCACGCTCGCTGACACACACCCACACTTACACACACCCAGAGTCACTCCTTCCTCATGTGCACTGAGGATTAATCCTTATTTCCACCTGATTTGGTTTTAACATGGATGCTCAGACAAGACAGGCAATCAGGTACTATCACCAGAAAGCAGGAGTAGGAGTAGGAGGAGGAGGAGGGAGGAAGAAGGGAGAGCAGAGGGGCAGCGCTATATATAGAAAGGGTGAGGAAGGGGTGAGGATATTAAAGGTTGGGAGCAGTTGGGAGTCTCGGACCACAGACACAGGGGTCCTTTCTCTCGTCAAGAGAGACAGAGACAGACAGACAGATAGATAAAGAGAGAGAGAGAGAGAAAGAGAAGACACAAGACATTAGGAGAAGAGGGAGAGGACGGTTCCTGCTCGCTCTCTTTCACGTCCTCTTCAGTTTTCCTGATGCGTTCACTTCTTCAGCTGAAAAGAAAAACGGTTATCAGCAGTGTGAACCTGGTCCAGCTGACCAGCAGCCTCCAGTGAGGACAGGCAGAGACACAGACACAGGGAGGTCCTTCCAGTGTGTGTGTGTGTGTGTGTGTGTGTGTGTGTGTGTGTGTGTGTGTGTATCACATTGACATGACTGAAGCCTGTGTCTCTGACCAGGTCACAGTCATAACACACTTTGTTGTCTTTGGTTTGGATCACACAGTTTCCTGATTCTTTGATTTGGTTCCTTCAGGTTGACACTGCCCGTCTACAAATGAATCAGTACTTGCAAACAGTCACGTGATCTTGCAGGCAGCTCAGTGATTGGACAGAGGTCTGGTGTCATTCTGCCAGGTTAGAGATTCTGGCAGCAGGCGAGTCAGAACAAACTGTGATTCCAAACTCTGAACTAATGTGACTGCTGCTTCAGGGTTTTCTGCCCAGAATGAACTGCTGTGAACAAACACCAACTCTGAATACCTGAGGAAACAGCTAGAGTCCTAGGACCCATTTGCTCCTAGTTCATTTTGTTGTGCTAAATTCTTTAAGTGTGAGGACCTGTTGGCTATAAGATGCCAACCTCCATCTCATTATAGCACTAAATCCTGGAATTTTGTTTTTTAACGACCATTCATTTCAGAAAGGAAGACTGAATTCAAAGCCTTCTTCTCTTATCTACCAACACAAAGAGCTGCTCCCTCTATGTATGCCTGCTGTTGGAATCACAGTGTCTGCCCAGTGTCTTACTAAATAATCACAAATGTTACTGTAATTAGCTAGAACAGCTGCAATCACTAACTTTAACTATTTTATTGATAAGTTGTGCACACTGTTTTATTAACTCCTGTAAACGACAACCTTCGTTCTAACACAAAGAAGAGAAAGACGACCTCTGACTAAACATAGCAACAACTGGGCCATGAGTCAAAGGTGGAAATTTAATCATAAGACATCAGTTCAATCCCTGCATCGACAGAATGAAATCATGTAATATAAGGATACGACTTGGTTAATTTGATAAAAGGAGTTTCTTTAAATAGAAGATGTGTGTTATTATAATACTGATCTGAATATAACAGAAATATACTTCATATCATGGTTGTGTTCCATTCGAAAATGAGGCTATAACATCAGATCTCAATTTGTACCACACAACACTGTCTTCTACAGAGAGTGTTGCATTGTGGGTTGTATGTAACCTTAATGTTGCTCAGATAGTGAGTGTTTTCAGGTTGGTTTATAATGAGTCTTTCAGAGATTGTGTCAGTTTGCAGGAGCTTCATAAGTCAAATTAACTGAGTTAATTTCTTCTCTGATGATGAAGGGAAAATGTGTCAAACAGCCACAGAAGCTCAGCTGTTGCAGATGATCAGGGCCATCCTATATATTTAAGTCAAAGCTGCACAATACTGATTCATTTAAAGGGCCAATTTACAAATGTGCACAAATGATCAATATCTTATCACTTGTCTGTGCTTCATAAATAGCAGGCCAATAAACCCCAGTGATGAACACTGATTCCAGGCTCTGACAGAGAGGCAGAGATAAACAGAGTTATGAGCGATTTCACTTACCTGATTCCACATCTAATTCATCCTCAACATCAGAGGAATAACATGATTCAAATGAGAATCCTCTGTGTGAAAGGAAATGTTATGTGTGCAAATGACCTGTATGAACAGAAAGAGCTGGGTGATGGGATCTGTCATATTCCACCATCCAGCGCAAAAATACAACAAATAAAGTCACCTTTCTACTGAAATGCTCCCTCTGAGACTCACTATGAGCTTTATCACAGTGTTTGAGACATATGTGATGGAGACAGAGTCTTTTATCAAAGACACATAGAAACAACATGAATCCCAGGAAGCGGTTTAATAGAAACTACTCTGCTCTGTGTGTAGTGTGTGAAACAGAATCCAAAACAATGTTCAACTGTTCTAATGTTTGAATACCTGTTCTATTGTGAGTAATGATTTTAATTCAATGCTCAAAATAATAAATTGCTATAATTTCCATCTTGTAGAATAGTACAATTAGTCATTAATCATGCAAATATTTTTTTTTTGTCTCATAATCCTCTAACAAGCCCTTCAGCAGTTGTTGTGGAGGCTTGTGCATGAGAAGGGAAGTGTTTACACGACTAATGCTGGTCAGGTGCAGGATGACATTGTCTGCAGTAGTTTGCATGAAAGTGTATTCGAGTTTCTTTTTTTTTTTTTTTTTTTTTAGCAAATTAGGTCTCATTCATCATTTTTGTCACTTCCAACATTTCACAACAGCAGCAAAGCTACACTTTCTGCTCACACATGGTGTTTCTGAATGAGTTGTGGAGATAATTGTGAAAAAAAGAAAGTGTCTTCTATTGCACAACATGTTTCAGTCAGACAGCTGTGTGAGTGTTTATGTGTGTGTGTGTGTGTGTGTGTATACATTGTGGCTGTCACTTACCGATGCAGGTCTTGCTGTCCGAGTGCAGGGCGTATTTCTGATGGCAGCCACACACCGGCCCCGTGTCCGTGTCATCACACGTGTGCTGGCAGCCACCGTTTCCGTAGTTACACGTCACTGGGGACAACATGCGAGTTTAAGTCTCACTCGTGGCTTGTTCAACACAATGTTTAATGAAAGGGCCAACTTATTGTTAGACTGCAGTAATAGAATGAAAAGAGAAGACAGATGGACCTAATGTAGCAGACAGAAGCCACAGAGGGACAGTTACACTGTTCTAATAACAACATGATGTCTGACTGCAGAGACAGGTGGGAGCAGGCCATAAAAAGATGATGAGAGACAGAGGCAGAGAGAAAGGGGAGGAGGAGGACAGGGATGAAGACGATTAGAATTAGAAATAATTTAATGTGGGGAGGGAGACAGGGAGAAAAGGTTGAGGCAAAAATATAAAATGGGAGTACAAAGTGTCTCCTACAAAACGACCTTTCGATGCAAATAAACTGCAGCAGTAAATACATTTAGATGGAAACGTAATCTCTGGCTGGATCATATTCAGTTGATATTTTTAGAATGAATTAAACTCCAGAGGTCTTCCTGATGGAGGTTCATCGGGTTTATCCAAATGAAGAGACTTCTTGATAGATCTTTGAGGTAGACTTTGGAGATTATGTATCTCTGAGTCTGGAAACACCTCAGGATCATCCAGGAAAGTGCTGCAGCGAGGGTCACTCAGACTGACGTCCTACCTGCTGCCACTGAGGAGCTACATTTAATAATATTTTTCATAATCACCAAGAGGCAGCAACCTCAGGTTTACATTTACAATTCAGTCTGTGGTTTAGACACCAACATCTCTTTGGTTAAAGGTTATGACCTTAGTAGGAAACACATCTGTATCAGTAAAACTTTCACAGATATTGTGTCTGTTTTCCACTAAAGTATCTGATCTTGTGGCACACTATTGTCAAACTCCATCCCAATCTTCTCCTAGTGACTCTGGAGTTAATAATAGAGAATATGATCCAGAGACTTGGTTTCCAACAAAACGTATTTGCTGTTTTAGTTTATTTGTGAGGAGGCAGAGTAGAAGGACAACTAGAGTTTGACCAGGATGCTTCCTGGGCCAGTTACCATGGCAGGAGGCAGGAACTATGACCTGAGTTGCGTTGGTTAACATCCTAAGAAGGCTCATATTATATATTATTATTATTATTATAAAAAAAAAAAAAACTCCTGCGGTAAAAAAGCAATGGTTCTGTTTTTTAATCCTTACTTGAGAAAAAAAAAATTAGGAAGTATGTCTACAATGAGACGGATGTGGAAGATGTGGATGAGTGGCGGAGGAATAAAAAGAAATAAAAAACCTGAGAACGAGGAGATTGTAACGGCAGGAACTTTTCCTGCGGCTTACAAGAGAATTCAGTAATTTTAGCCTTTATCCACCAGACAAACCAGGTCTCAGCTTTAGTTCCTTGGCCTCTAAAACTGCCGGAGAAGTAATACTTTTTAACAGGCCACAAGCTGAGACGGGGTCTGCCATAATAAACATAGCTGATTTGTCGCTCACTAGGAGAGACGTCTGTGATTTGTCCAATATTTTCACTTCCTCCTCATTTCCCTTCATATTTGTGGAGGTGAAGAGGGGAAGCAATACGCTTGAGAAGTTCAGGAGATTTTCTAGACTTTGCGGTAAACTCTAAGAGGAGAGGAAGGCAGAGGTGAAGAAAGGAGGATGAGGTAGAAACTGAAGGAGGGAGAGGATGTGGGAGACAGAACATGGTGAAGAGACAGACAGAGAGGAAGGGAAGATATGTGTGTGTGTATGTATGTTGTAGACATAACTGCTGTTTCTTTCATCACCCGTTTACTACCGTCCTGTGCCGCCATGCTCAACGGGCCAACACAGCACTAGGTCCCTCGCCGCTAATGAAATATTACCACAGCGGGGGACGCATTAGAGCCTTTCAGAGGCTTTCACAATCTTTACACTCTCACCGCCTGAGAGGAGAACAAGATGTGTTGCCAAACAAAGTGTAACTAAAAGCTTATTTTTCCCCTCTCAAAAACAGCAGCCCTAAATTCCATGACTGCAGGCACTCGGCATGGAGAGTGAGAAACAGGGATGAAGTGCTGGGGGGGGTGAGACACATGAACTCTCTCTACTGAATCCTTCAGCACTTTCAGCTTGGTCTGAAATGCTTAACTGATTTTGGTATTAAATGTCCACCCTCATACTTTATCACTGAAGGCCGACTGGAACTTGTCCATCATTGCTATTACAGATGTTTATTACAGGAACAATGTAGATCCAACAGTAACTAAAAAAGATCAAGTCTATAAAATTAAGTGTTAATACTTTGCTGCCATGTGAACTGTAAAACAAAGTGACAAGTCAACTGACGGAAGATTAAAGCAGCAAAAATATATTTCATGTCAACTGGGCCAACGCATAATTCAGAGACACTTGTGTGTGTCAGTGTGACGGTGTAGTGGTGTGGCGTACAGCACTGAGATCACCTGTGATACCTACATGTACAGTCCCTCTGGTTTTTGGCCAGCTCAAAGCCAGGACGGCACTCGCATGATACTCCGCCTTTCCCTGGAGCCTCTCTGCAGATGTGGGCACAGCCGTGTTCCTTGTTCATGCAGTTCATCCCATCTGAGCAATGGACAGAGACAGAAACAGAGACACAAAGAATTTAATGACAGGAGAGACAAAACGTTTTTGTGTGTTATATCAAGACTAAATAAGCAAATTGGTGACTATTTGTAATCTTATCTAATCTCTAACTGTCTTCATCACAACAATGATGGACTGCGGACTGTGATGAGATTTGGCTGTCAGTGACAGACATCCCTTTGTAAAAAAGACCTGACAAATGAAAACCGTAGAAAGGAGTATGTACATACAGTACTGCGTAAAAGTTATAGTCACACCACATGTTGCGTTGTAGCAGTGCTGTAAAGACCGTACATATTTATTTCTCACTTTCTTTATGCAGCTATAATAAGAAAACACAGGACATGTGTACAAAGTATTTAAGAACATATAAAATGTACTAATGATTCTGGATTCAGCGCTTGAGTGAACCACAACCACATGATGTGAAATATCCAAAACTAAAAATTGTGAGATGTAGGAAACTGTCACTCTTAATAAGAAGCTGACTGTTTTTGTAGTTACGTAAACACACTTGACACTTGTCGGGATGATGTATTCTCCCACATTGTTAGTCTTTACCAGCATCCCACTTTGCATATTATCGTATTTTAGTGTGTCCTTATATCTATATCTTGCGCTGGTGAAATTGTTCATATAAAGAAAATATTGTATATGGATAATATACAGAAGAAACCACAAACTGTTGAGGGTTCAACCAATAATCCCTGTGGGAGGATTTCACTGTGACAGTGTAGACTCCACTGTTCACAACTTTCACCTACATCACAGTACATGATTCATCTCAGGGCTGCAACCACAAACAATGTCAACAGTATTTAATGAGAATGAAAGGGTGCTGTTACTGGAGAACTGTCAAGGCCAATGGTCATCAAAAAACCATTTTCTTTTTCTAATTACTAAAAGCCCCTTTTGGCCTGATACCAAACATTCTCATTCAATGAAATCCTAACACATCCTGAACTTCAGTGTATGACTCTGCCCAGGCCATGTCATCATCTTCATCAGTGGTAAGAGAAGCTGAGAGAAATAACAAGCGGGAGGATAAGTAGAGAAGGAGAAACCAGCCAAAGACGTCATAAAAGTGAAGTGTGGGAGTGTGCATATGTCTGCTCCTCATGGCACAATCGTATGTCTTACAAAGACAGACTTTAGTAGTCCATGATCTAAGACATGACCTAGCATCCAAACTTTGCTCCACACACCAGAACACAGCGATCTCCTGTTACCAGGTAACATTATTTTGTTTCACAGCCCATATCCCTCCAAATTTCTCATCATTCACTACTGTAATAGGATATGGTGGTCTGCTGCTCAGCACTGAGATAAGCCTATTGCTGCACATCAAAAAGTAAAAAAAAAAACTGCAGCAAATATAATTAACAGTCCATCATTGACCTTGTTTGGTGCTGCTATCAACACATACATTAAACAACCATTAACAGCTATTGGCAATCCCTTAGTTCAACAGAAAACCAGCTGGACTGCAGATCTTTGATGTGTAGAAGCAAAAATTCTTGCTCTAACCTCCGTCAAATCTCCTCCACCATTTTGAATCTCTTGAGAAAATCTTCACCAGCACCTCATCAGTTCTCACCAAATTTGATATACAGGCACTGGACTGGTGAAATGTTTTTTATGATAACCACATGCTCTCTGTATTTCTTGTCTTCTTTGCGCCAGTTAAATTCAAGTATCCATAACCAGTACTGCGCAGAAATGGTGCACAGGGGTGATTTTCTTTTGCACGCCAATATTTTCAGCATTTTTGGAAAACACATCTTTGGTTACTTCTTTTTTCCATTTTCTCCATCCGTCTCTGGTAAGATTTACATACTTATAAATGTATTAATAATTATTTGTTGATTTTACTCTTAACCTTGATTCCTGATTAATTAATTAATTAATTTATTAAATAGCATACTAACCTAAATGTAACAAACTTATGACCACATTTAAAATAAACACAAATGAATTTGCATCTTTAATTGTCTGGATCTGCATCAGTGTGGAACTGTAGAACTCCCCACACTCCACAGCAAGACTTGGTTCAAAAAGACACCCCCTCATCTGGTCCTCAGAGTGAATAATGTCCCTTCATGGGGCCCAAGAGCACTTCAAGTGCCTCATTAGGACGCTGTTCCCTCCAGAGAGTCCACTTCACAAAAAGTCTTTTCTTAAACTCTGCCATTCTAGCTGTCCACTCCCAAAAGGACCGTTCCATCAAAGTCCAAAATGAAAGGAGCCAAATCTTTAAAGGAAATTGTGCGTTTACATGATTAACAAAAGATCAAACCCTGCTCTTACCCCTATTCAACATTATATAATTCAGACAATATATTTAAGTTAACATTACATGTGGGCAGGTACCAATGCAGGGTCAAATTTAGACTCTGTACAATCCAGAGAACCAGCAAAAAACCCAATGAAGCCGAAGGGTAGAAAAACTTTCAACAGTTGCGTTGTTTTGACCCTGTTTGAAAACTAAACTCATAAGAAAGCAACGTATATACAATAAAATTAAACCTGGGAGAAGTCAAATAAACTGAGCAGAGGAAGAAGTACAGGCACCAGCCGGTGCTCAGTGCAAAAGAGCTTAAATCAGCAAACAGAGTAGCAGCTGTGAACCGTGGCCTCTCAACATGTCTGATGTGACATGGCAGTGAAGCTGAGAGGCAAAGCCTGTAGACTACTGACACAATCACTTGTCAGGTTTGAACAGCCTACAGGGGTGTGAGGATATTATTCAGTTAGATCAGTTGTTGAGCTCTGTTAAACTCAAAGTCAGCATTGACCTGCTGGTTTACAGAGTCAAAGAAAAATAACACACTGAGATGGTCAAAATATAAGAAAAATTATCTATATTAGGATGATATTAAAAAGGAAAAAGGTTAAAATATTAATCAAATTGGGTATTAAAAACATTTACTGGATTGCAAATTTGATTTTACTTCAGCCTTGCCCAACTTTTATTGATTAGTTGAGTTTTGATATCTCTCAGAACTGTAAGAGCTGTACATCTGGAGGTATGGATACAACCGGTGGAATTGTGACTGTTCAGCTGGTCTTCATTTTTGCCAAAGGGATGGAGCTGTGGGGTAGAACATCCCCCTTAGTCTTGGGTCTCTGCCCATTTCTCAGATGACATGTGGTCTGGGTTCAGGGGTTTCTCGTGGTGATTCACCTGACCAGTCAGTCCAAGTCATCAGTGATGGCAAATGCTAATAACTGGCTCTAAATTAGTGATTCCCACATTGTCATTGAGCACAAAACAAAATTTTGTGCACACAAGTGAGCAGGGTCAGCTATACAGAATCTGTGACCTTCCAGACACAAGTTCACTTCCTCAGCCACCAGGCCACCAATACTTGCCTATAGGTGTACCCCATTATTACTCAAGGTCAGCTTGGATTGATTCCAGCCAGTAATTATTCTCCTCCCCTGCTGAAAAACAGCCTGAGCTAAGCCCTGCTTCCTTTTACTGAGATCTCAAACAGTAAGCCTGAACTTCCTTAAGGCTAGCCAAATATTCTTCTCCATGGCCTACTCAAAACCTTTTTAAAACAGTTGCAGCCATTTTGGTGTGCCAGTACCTATCTGCTGTCTTCAGGGCTTCCCTGAACTAGCAAGGTTTCATTCTTCAGTCTGACAGGTCATCATCAGGTTCTTTGGTTACCACCATGATAGACACCAACATCCACCTGACAACAACTCCTAACCACTGCATCTGCAATGGAGACTAACGTTAATGTTCAGGTTGGTCCACTTGTCCGGACTGTCCCTACCCTCTCTATACAAGGTTTTCAAGATGTGGAAGTTGAAGACATTTCAGAGAGGCGTCTTGGTCAGACATTCACTGCTCATGCTCTCTACAGATATGGATTCATCAGGTATGTGTGGCCACCGTCTCTTGTCATCTGATCCAGCTCACTAGTGGTGGTCTGTTCCTTTCCTCACCCAAGTGTCCCAAGTATATGTTCACTGATCAGATAATATGATAATTGCTTGATCTTTGATCCTAGGCCTATGGTGTTCTTGTGTAAAGTACACTTATGAACCTTCCCATGAACTCCAAACCGCTGTTAGGAACATAATCACATTCTCTGGGGAAACCTAGGAGTGGATCATAAAACTTGGATGTAAATTAATTTCCTGATGCTATGATATAAAAAACATGTCGTAGATCAATACATAAAGTAATTTGATAAGTTGTTTTGGCTGTAACATGTAAGTGTGAAAAGTGGTATTAATGTCACTTTTGACCAAAAGATTTCAGTTAGCAATGAAAAGGCAGAGATAAGCTTGATGTTTCTTCTTTCCATCTCAATGTGCAGCGTTGTTTAGATAAGGGAGGTCAGCAGGTTTACAACTACTGAAGCTGCTAACTGAGAGGCCCAGCAGGTCCAGATAAAACACTGAGACATGTCTTCATGGCCCAGTAAGGGCCCCCAGGACACACTCTATCTCTCACAGTCTCTCCTCTGTCTCTTTTATTATCCCATGTCTGTCTTTCTGTTTCACTCTCCTTGCCTTTCTTTATCCACCTCTCCACACATATCTCTCTCACTCTCTCAGGAGCTCTGACTCCAGATGAGGTCCAAGCATATCACAGCCGTGTTATTACAACCTGACTTTAGCAGTGTTACACTCCGAAGCCCCAAAAGTCTAGCTGGCAGAGCATAATAGACACCAAAAAAAGAGGAATGAAGTGGAAGAAAGAGACAGAAGGAACTAAAGAAAGAGAAGAGGAATGTGGAAGAGAAGGGCTGACAGAGAGAGAGACAGAAAGATGGAGACGGTGTAGGATAATTTAGAGGCTCATAGTCGCTCTCCTCCCTGTTTCCTCTGAGGCTGATGAGGAATGAGGTGATGCTGAACGCCAGTCTCCTCACCGGGGACAGAGAGAGATTTCACAGTTACAGTCAACCGTGAAGCAAAGATGATGTTAACTTTAACTGAGTTGAATGTTGCAACATTTAAAATCTAAATCGTATTAAATCCTATGGTATTAAAAAATCATACACTTCAAAGATTTTCTGCACATCATCATGTGCTGTTTTCACTAAATGTTTTGCAAAAGCCATTTGTCTTACAAAATGGAAAAGAACTTATTTAGACTTTAGCTGCAGGAAGTTGTTCTTATGTGTCTTCTATTTGAATTTCGGTTAGCAACACATCGTTAAATAATGCAACTATAATGCTAATTTATATTTAAAGGTATTAGCGCATTAACCAATACATTTAATACCCGCAGTGCCTTTTATTTCACTAGGCATTAGTTGCATATTTGTTGCTCGAGCTGTGTAAATATCACTGTGCTCAGATTTGTATGGAACAATTAAACTCAATACAATATAACAATGCAACTAACAGTCAGGTTTTTCATACCTGTGAAAGATGAGGAGAATGAACCTGACATCTGTCTACACATTACATGACAGAATTTTAAATTATTGGTCATTAAAGATGAATAACAATGACATCAAAAGTGAGATTCTAGTTGTGGATAAAATAATATCCTTTTAATATTGTCATACTTTTGCAGATATGAAAGCAAACCCTCATGTACATGCATGGAGTAAAATGACAACATAGCATTTCCACTAAAAAAGAACATGTGTGTAAATGGTAAATAGTGAGCATTTAAATCGCACCTCTCTTGCCTTAATAACCACTCCAAGTTCCTTACTCCACAAGTCCCAGTAACAAATTCACAAGCATGTTCATACAGCAGTTTTACATGTTGTGCGTGCCTCTGTTCCCTCTCTGTTTCCTCTGAATAATCCTTTTAAAAAGCCTCAAAGGATATATCAACAAAACGATATTATGTTGCCTTACCAATTAGCCAAAACTGTTAACTGTATCTAGTTATAACTAATCAGTGCATATACACAGATTTGAACCGACTAGATGTGGCAGTGGTAATGCTGTTGCTTTTCCAATACCCTATTGAGGAACAGGGTTAACCTTCAGTAGCGGGTCCACAGTCTTAGACCAATAAAGCTTTACAAGCTTACCTCACAACATGTGCAAAATAAAATATAATTAAATTTATAGCAGTTTGAATGTTACCTAACTACTGGGAGACCAGGAGACACTGATGAGGAGTGAGTGATGAGTACTAGAAAGAGACTCACATGGAAAAGGACTGAGAAAAGTGACAGCAGGCTTAAAGAAAAAGTTAAAGTGCAATCCATGTGGGAACTAAGGATCAAACAGAAGACCAACAGCAGCTCCTAATCCAGTGCTATATCAACAAAGGGACGCTACTACCACAGCTGGAGACGGTAAAGCTCCAAAAGAAAGGGGCCATGACTGAGCAACAAGGAGATTTTGAGTCAACTGATTTAGAGTGTTAAAAAACTACACGATACCCCACCACCAGTCAAAACAGCAAGATACCTTCTGAACTGTGAATGATAATTGTGGCCAGACTCAACATAGTCATCTTCCAGATACTGACCCACTTATCACTATCTGCCTTGACCGCCAACAAACTTGTGGTGAACATACCGCTGTACTGCAGTAAAGCTGGAGACTCTTGTGTATGCGATCACGAATGCAATATATAAAGAACCCCCTGTGAAGAAGAAGAAGGTTGGAAGCCAAGATCAAGAAAGTCTGTATGGCCATTGGTTGGCTACCACATGGAGAAGAATCTCATGAGAGACAAGTTATGAATGGAAAAGAAGTACAGGATGTTCATATGTGAGACTCTAGAGACTCCCAAACATATACTCATAGTCCTGGCTGCTAAGCTAAAGAGCTACACCAGAGGAGCAGAGGTCAAAAGTATAAATGACCTGTTCTACAAAGACCCATCCAGGGTGTACTCCCAGCTGCAAGGGAATAATAGCACAAGAACTGACCCACCCAGAGCTGACACTGTAAAATACTCTAGGGACATATGGGAGACCTCCCATATGTCCAGTAAACACCAGAAAGGCACACATCCAATGAGTCTCAATCATGAAAAGCTGAACAGCACCAGTACTGGACATGAGCCGCTCCTACTGGCCAAATAAGCTAACAGCTCCCCATGATTGCCTGGCACTTGACTAGTCAATCTTGATCATGAAGGATCCCCACAAGGGTAAAACATCCTTGAACTACTCGTTGATAGTCTGCTTCTCCACAATGTATATGCTTTTTTTTTTAACTTTGCAAACATCATTGCAGCTAAGATGAGCAGGAATATGGAGGAGGAGTCAACATATAAGCAAAGCGCAGCGAAGTATCAGAAACAAGTCCAGAGAACCAGATAAGTATCATATACTGTTTGTTTGAGCTCCAAGAGACTAAGAGACTCTAAGACTAGGCAGCAACCTGAGTAACCATTCCAAGTCTGGATTTTGAAGTATTTGTCAATATACAATGCTAAGAAAGCACTGTACCTTCAACAATAACTCAGATAGTTGACAACAATACTGGTAGCCAACTACATCATAGAAGTCACCATCAGTGCAGCATGTACCAAAGACATGCACTGTTTTTGCTGTTGCTCTGCATTGGTCTGAACCCCCTCAGTAGGCTCATCACAAAGACAAGGATAAATATTCAGATTAGAAGTGATCATCTGCTGCTTCCTGTATTGTATTAGGCTGTCCCAGCACAAACAGCACAACAAGAGAATGTCTCAGGCAGCAGAGGACAGGTGGACCTTACTAGAAACCAAATGTGGACAGTAAAAACGTGAAAAAGGTCCAATATTTAGAACATATCAACAATAGCAGTTTTACCATTATTTACGGTTACAGCCAATTGAAAATTTAGAAGAGAGCAGATATGAAACACAGATTTTTGTCCAATAATAACTGGCATGGAGAAACCCCAGAACAATCCTCTTTGAGCTGTGTGTTAAGTTGAGTCCTGTTTCTACTGAAGTGCTGACCACGCCGAGTTCCCTGGCAACAGGGACTGTAGGCTACAGAGGGAAGTGGCAGACCAGTGAGGACTGTGCCAGTCCTCCTTAAAACGTTCTCTGCCATTTGTATGGGACAGGATCATCCATATGTCCAGAATATGATCCATAATAAACAATGTGGTCAAGCAGGTTGACCAGGCTGATGTACTCAGAGCAATTTACTGCACACAGTGTCATTAAGGCTCCATAAGAGGATAGATTTGTTGATAGAAGACATTTAAAACAGTGTGCAAATAATAAGAAATGGCTAAATGAAACTAATATTGCAGGAAAGTGACCTGGATTAACCCACTATTTGTTACAAACAAACAAATAGTGGTTACATTGTTACAAACAGCCCAATGACATGGTTGGGGACAGACTACACATTGGCACAGTGTGTGATGGGTGGCTTCCTAGCTTTAATCTTAGTTTATCTGTTAGTTTATTTATTTTCACTTAATCTTAATCTTATTTTAGTAAAAGTTAATGAGAGAGTATATGCCCTAAATATCACGTTATATTTAGAACATCATGGTTTCTTACTGAGCCTATAGATTGAGTGGTGAGAAGGTAGAGTGTGGTGGTCATCTGAGAGACCAACAGTAAAATATGATATCTATTGAAAACTTAAACCAGGGAAACCTGTGTAACTAAATCCAACCACAGTGACCCACTCGTGACAAAATTCCTTTTTCACATTTTGAGACACATTTTGAGCAGACGGGGAGAAAAAAAAACAATTGTCCTCAACTGTCTTTCACCCCTTTTTCTCCCATTTTCCATCCAAGTGCTTGTAAATGCCATTTTAATTGAAATGTGTCAGACGCTGACTGTGTGTGTTTCTCACTGCTTTGCTCAAACCACAGCGCTATAGGTGCTAAGCCATGAATTTCAATGAGAGCTTTTCTTCAACTGGCTGCATTGAACTCCTTTACATAAGGACTGTGCCTCTCTAAGAACCCCTCACAATCTCTTCTTTAAACACTGGAAGAAGCAAGTGACACACACACACACACACACACACACACACACACACCCACAGAGGGAGAGAGAGAGAGAGAGAGAGATCCCCTTCCCTTGTTCCTTTGCTTCCTCTTTTAGTACCTCACTACAATTTCAGAAGCAGCAGTGCTGGTGATTTTAACAAACACATTCAATTTTGAGCCATTAGTATATTTATTGTAACAATGACTTGAGGGAAACAGCAGGCCACATTCTGTTCTTCCAGAGGACAAACAAACACAAACAAACATGGAGGTGAATGGTTTTAAAATCTGGATCAAAAAATACTCGATTTATCTAAAACAGAATCACTTCCCAAGAAACAGCAACAAGACAGCAACAGGATGCGAGCAGCAAATTCCCCTTTGTGACTAAAAGAAACAGGGTGTATCAGGAATGTGGTCTTAATTTAGAGAAACACTAACAACCATTAGATGGCCTCAACACTTCACTCCTCTATTTACATCAACTTGAACAATTAGGGAAATAGCACTGATTTGAGACTGGGATCTCTAGTCAAGAACATGGTTTTACCACGACTTTTTAGATCATTACCTTCCAGGAATGGCTTAATGTTTTCCCAAAGTTCTTGGGATTTCTTGACATACATTTATTTAACGACATGAATTGAGAAAAACAATCATTAAAATAACTTTCTTTGTTTTGTTTTATTTTGTTCTTTGAGAAAAATAGATTGCTAACTGTTCAGAATCCTCTGTTTTTTGCTCCAGTGACTATTTGGGAAAAGTGGTTATTAGTGTCAGCATCAGGGACAAAAGAACAAATCCTTGCCGATGACCTGAAAAAACAGATCATTGTTGCTTCGCAGGACACAGGATTAGAGGCCACAGACAAATCCAACAAGCCATTGTGACTACAGTGAACCTCATGGTTTTGTGTAATGGATAGTCAGAACTGGTTCCATAGAATCCATTTTACTGTGTTAAAAATAAATCAATAAAATGGAGCTTAGTGAAAGTTCAGTCTGGAAGACTATGTTTGCATATGCTCACTAAGTCAGAACCACCCACAGGGCATCCACATTACACACCTGCTAGCCCTGTCTTTATCACCTGACATGGCAGTTTCAACCAATCAAACTCAAGCCACAAAGAAATAAAAGTGTCATTTCTCTCTGCTCTCATTCAGCTGTCATTTCAGCATTCAGCAACAACCTCGCCTTCACCACCTTAACCTGGTTGTCAGTCTCAACACTCATCCTCTAGCTCCATCTCCACCAACACCAGTGTCTAGGCCCCGAGGGGAAAGATCATCTAAGTGAGATCTTTGGTTCCATGCATTGCCTCCACAGATCCCACATCCTGCCAGGGTCTAAGCGCCAAAATTCTTGTACTGTCAATAAATTTCATTTCATAATTGTACACTCCCTTGAAGTCTTTTGTTGTTAATTGTTATTTTACCATTATCCAGACCACTGACAATGTTGAAAAAGACATCATTCAAGTTTTAGAATATATGATATTCTTTATCCTGCAAATGTACACAGGTAAACTGACACTGACAAATACCCATACCAGGGTCCCAGATTATCCTGGCACAAGCCGGTGCAACTAAAAAGTCCTGCATGAATAAATCACAATAAAAAGCACTGACTCTGTCAAACGGCACGACACAAACAGTGTGCAGCTGCAAAGTTCAAGATAAAACATGCAGAACCAACATTCTAAATAACAAACACAAATGAAGTTTTCTTGAAATCTCAGCATTATGAAATCAAATAACCTCAACAAAAGACTCAAGACAAGCAAATGTTCACTGTGATGGATCGATTATCCCAAGCAAGTCTTCTGAGCTGAAGTGAAACTTGACTGAAGTCAGAAGGACTGATGTCGTAATCTGGAAAATGGTCAGCAGTTATACAAAGTATACTTAATTTGTAGTTAATGAGCTACAACCTGCAAACCACAGGTATGGTTGTTTAAATACACAAGCAGTGAGGGCAGTTGACTCAGCAGCAACATTCACATGAAGGCCAGAGAGCAGGCGAGCCAGAGTTCACTGTGTCATGTTAATACAGTCCAGCTGCTAATGTTAAAGAGACGGAAAACATTTGGGGAACTGTTTGACTCTCACAAGCCGTGTTAACTGGAACTGTATGAATACAGCTTGTTTAAGTCCACCGTGCTTATGGAGTGCGACAGCGTCATGTTTAAATAAATGTTCGTGGGCTAAGACTTGGTTTTAGGGTTCAGGACATTCAAGCAAGGGCTTTGTGTTGGACTGGTTCCAGCTGGGGACTAATGATAAATTATTAGACAGGAGGAGGGTTACTTCATAGGCATTCAGACGTCATTCATTGTGCTGTTGATTTTATTTTGCTATTTTGTCCATAAAATCTCCTATATTACAATGGAAAGAACTAAAAGATGATGCATTAAGCGATTAATGATTTAGTGTTAATCCCTGTTTTAATAATTTAGTTATTTGTTTGTATGTTCTGTTAGAATACATGATATACATGGGGTAGTGAGATATGAACTTTGAGCTGGGCAGCAGAAAACTGTATGTATGTGGAGTTTGGGTTAGATGGACAGAATGCTCTTGTCCCTATCCTTACATGCATTGAATTGGATGCAGAATGTTTTAAAATAATAAATAGAAACTAAATTTCCTTTAATTTCTGGAATTTTGAGCAGAACTGATAATATCAAAACTTCCTACCGTCTTGTATAATTTAGACCTGGTTGCATCCATCTCTACATAGCGGCCTGACTGATGGAGTGTGGATAAGCTGGTCATCCTAGCAACATGTTCTCTATCTCTGCAGACCACTTTTGGAGCTCTGTTAGAGGGACCATTAGGTTATTGTTCATCTTGACCAGTTTCTTAATCAGTTTCTTCAAAGAGCCGAGGTGTTTCCTTCTTCCATCTCCTTTTATTAAGAACATTAATATCACACACACACAAGTTTATACAAGTGTGTGTCTTTCTAAATGATGGTAATTAAATTTAGGTTGTCACAGGTGGACTCCAGGATAACATCTCAAGGATAATTAAAGCAAGGGGGATCCACCTGACTACCTGTGTTATTAAAGATTGATGGACATAATGAAATATGAAGTTATGAAGTGGAAAAAGTGAAGGGGTCTGAATCCTTTTCCAGGCCACTGTACGTTTGTGTTTGTGTGTGTGTCCACACCCTATGTTTCCTGTGTTGCACACCGGGTCAGCTCCACGCCCTCGTATTAAACATTTCCACCAACCAAGGATAAACTCTGGACTAAAAATAGCTTTTGAGGGGAAAAACATTAGGAGAGAGAAGAAACAGCGGCAAGATCCAGCTTCCACTCACAGGTGAATAACTCAAAGCTTTCAAAGTTAGAATCACACTCTGCAATAATATTTGAACAAAGTATTTATAAAACGAAGGCAGAGCGGGAAAGCATTCGTCACTTTCGGCGTCGCCCCCACCTCATGATGACCCAGTCTGTGTGAGTACATTTATGTGTAATCAGCCTGCAATGGACTGCTGTTGTTGTTGTTGCTGCAGGAAAGGTCAAAGTGAGGCCTTGGCAGCATTCAAACTGAAACTAGACAGATGCCCATTAGTATTTCACATACTCACAACACAACAACCACTAATGTAACAACACCCACCGCAATGTTTAACTCAGTCCTTGCAGCCACACACTGCCGCAACCAGTGCCAGCTGGGTCACAGGAAGAAGCAAGAAGCAATGAGCAAGTGGATGGTGAGGTGGTTTAGGGTCAAAACCAGTGGGGTCAGTCCAAACTGCCAAACAAATCCAAATTCCACACAGGAATCCAAAAGTCTAACCAACAAGCAACAAATCAAGCTCCACAAAAAGCAGAAAGCACGCAGGAACATAACGTTCTGGCATTAATGTACAAAGGCAGTCGGCAAGTGTGAACCTTGCAGTGCTGAGTGGAGAGGTGGGAACAGGTGTGTGTAGATGGGTGGGGCAGTCACGTGACAAAGACTGACAACATCTGGTGGATGGTTCAGGTGCGGTACAGTAGAATGAGGCAGGAGACAGAAGGACAAATCACAACACTCACAAACACAGGACACAGGATTTCATCATCCTGTTCTTGACCTGGTCAAGAACAAAAAGAGCTTCTCACCCAATAATAGCAAGACTTTTTAGGGTAATGCTTAATTTATTGTATTGACGAGACAAGAAAGATGTACAAGATGCAGATCTGAAATCATTTTTAATGGTTTAATGGTTTTATGTCTAAATGTGTGAATACAAAGTGCAACTTTGCAGCAAAACAGCTCTTTTCTCAAATCTGATCTTTACAAACCAAACTGAATCCTGCAGCCTCAGTTTCCAGTTTCCAGAACCACTGAGGGACACGTCTCTGATCGAATAAAACCAGACAGCTCGATCTTTAGGTCAAAGTCTGACCTTATTAAACACCGCAAGCTTACAATTAAGTCAAACATTACAGATCCCAACTGAGCCTCAAAACAGACCTTTCTTTATACACACACATACATACATACATACACACAGACACACACACACACACACACACACAGAGAGAGCTCTAAGACTAAGTATGGGGGTGTGACAGGTGAAGTGTTTGCAGTATTTGATGATGTTTGTAATTGATGATGATGACAGCCAGGTAGACAGAGCTCCCTGTACTTAGATTTCCCACGTGCCCCGGGGCTGTCATTTAAAAGTTGCCTGCGCCTCCAATTTCCTGCTTCGGTTTGTTTAAAGTGAGAATTCCTCCGTCATGAAGAGGACGTGCACGCAGGACGTGCATGTAAGTGTGGGAGTGTTTGTGCATGAATACATGTTTGTGCATCCGTGTGCATGCGCCTGTACGTGCATGCGCGCGCGTGTGTTAGTATGCAGCAGCCTCGGCTTCAGACTGCTTCCTTTCCTCACACAACTCCAAATAAACACACAACTTCCATTGGTCCACTCCACTATGTTTGTCTCTCTCTCTCCGTGTTTATTTTTCTCCTTTTCTCCCCCCAGAGTGCACACCTCCCCCATCTCCGAGTCCCACAATCCACTGCTCACTCTGCCATCTCTCTCTCTCTCAACACATGGTGCACTGTATATATAGATATGTGTGTGTGTGCGCGTGTGTGTGTAAACTACATTATGTATTATGCAAGTGCTTTCTAACAGACACAGCTGGAATAATATAAAATATTTTTTTTTTAAATGTCACAAATGCTAAGAAATATTGACGTTAAGAAACCATTAAGTTTCGGCAGTGACCAAGTTTGAAACAGCTGAGAGTCATCTCAGAGGTCATGGTTCAAGATCTGGATTATTTGGGTTGGGATTGAGTCGCTGCACCAAGTGAAAGAGTTTTAATATCTCAGGTCTTGTTTGATGATGATGGTAGGATGAAGTGAGAGGTTGGTAAACAGATCAGTGTGACATCAACAGTGAGTTGAGGATCAACGTTCCAGTTTTATGGTCATTAGTTTTGGGTGGAATACAACCATGGATACCAGTGGATCAAAAATATCACAATTTATGATCTATTTAGTTATAAGTTAGTGACTTGTGAATTTTCAGTTGACCTAAATGATGCAGAAAGCCTCCTTCTAAGCTCAGTCACCTCTTCAGTCAATGTTCATGAAAATAATGGCGTCACCTTCTTATACAAACATTTGTTGCATGTCTTTGTCAAATATGATTTTAAACTGCAAATATTCAGTTTCTGATCTGTTAAAGCTGGAAGACTTTTTTTTTTTTTTTGATGAGAACAATAGATATTTGCAGCCCTAAATGTTTTACATACCGCTGAGCTACTAGCGTTACCAGCTGCTGTGCACAGTGTCTTGTAAGTGCCTTGCATGTTGGAGCACCATGCATCAGCCCATTGCCTCCTGTTAATTGTAATCCCAACCACAAAATAAATCCTTCAAAGAGCTGCTGACGGGCCAGTTTCATCTCTGCCGGCTCCGCTCCATAAATCACACAGAGCCACTGTTTCCCCACCCAACACTGTGCTCATACCCACAGGGCTGAGCAGCCACCTAATGATTTTTCAAACTGTCAGGAAAAACTCGAAACAGGAAGGAATTCTGAAAATATGTCTTAATAACTGACTATCAGGAACAATTCTACAGTGTCTAGCTTCTTTGTCATCCGTCCAATCACGCCTGTGTTTTTCTTGTCCACGGTCCACCATTAAGAATCGTCTAGTCATCGCGTTCCACGTTTCACTCCCAGAGACTCCTGCGACCAAACATTCTCTCAGTGCGCCAGGCGTGGCGCCCGCATGAGATGGTGTTTAAAATTCCCAACTCATTGCCAATTCCAACTTTGCCAGGAATTTTGGTGTTGAGCTCTGAGAAGAATTTACAAGCGTATTGTTTTCACTCTGTTTTGGCGGCAGCTGCGTTGTCCAAACAGCACAATTAATAAATCAGTGATAGAGACGGAGCTGGTCAACTCTGAGGCATCGGTGATATATGTAACGCTACACTGCTGCTAATCAACCTCTGTACTGCTGCTGCAAATCACACAAGTGCAACGCAATCCTGAGAAAATGCTGTTTCATTTAATAAGACATTAACAATTTTTATTATTTATGGTGTGGACTTGGGGGCAGCAGGTAACCCAGGATTCTCCCTGACCAGCCAGATCATCTGCTTTACAGATCCCCAATCTCCCTAAGATTGGAAATGAGCCTCCTCATTCTACATGTATGTCACCGATGGGCCTTTGAGTCATACCTGACTCATGTGGTCATAGCTCTCCCATCATGACAGATCAACAACACTGCTAGGAGAGCTGTTTCCCAACTTGTATTTTGGGGACTTTTGGGCCAAAATTAAGGTTTTTGCCTGGATGTGCTTCATACGGAGCTGCAAGGCACAACAGAGTGGAAACACACCATAATGGAACAAACAATTGTTGCTAGGCTTTATTATCCCCCAGGCGAGTGTCAGGGAGAAAGAAATGAGCCGCGAGCTGACACTTACCATGTGCAAAGTAACAATCTAACACAAACTGTCTCTCCCTTTCCAATGCATCCACACAAACACACACTCACATAACAGTGGAGTGTAATAATTTCTATCTACCAGACTATAATTTGAGAAGTTGGTTGAAGCCCAAGACTCCCCACTGTTGCAGTTATGGCGAGTATGGCAAGTCAAGGTGAGATTAACAGCAGATGACACGTCTATATTTCCCACTAAATGTCTTCAGCAGACTGGTCGTCACTTGCCAGGATACACATCATCACACACAAACCAATTAAGAGCTCTGTTGCATTTTGTTCTCCACAGGGTGTTGGAGATCAGGTTGACCCAGAGTTGAGTCTGGCTGTGGGTGGAGCATTTTTACCTGCAGGTACATACACTCACAATTACACAAGTTACATTACATGATGAGTAATCAGCAGCCTTGACCTGAATCAGACTTGCAATGACCATTGTTAGGTGACATCTAGTGGCCTTAGTAATTATGACAGGAGCAAAGGAGGAAGTCAGGTGGTGTAGTATGACATTCTCCATGTTGGGAAGATGGATTGTTTGACAAAATACAAGACTTTGGCTGAGTGGCTGAATCAGTCAGGTCCTCCTGAGGACTTGACTAATCTCTCATTTTGAGGGCTTGAAATGGCAGAAATATGAACAGAAAGAACAAATAGCACCATATTATGTTACCTTGACGATGCCAAAACATGTCTCACTGTAGCAACTTTGGGAAACTGACTTTTTTATTTGATGTAGTTTACCTTGTTCTTGTCCAACGAGCTGGAGAGAGTGACTGCCTAATATCAGCATGTTCCAGGTTCTTACACAGTCGACAGAGCTCATTTCAAATTTGTTGGGTTAAAAACATGTTTGGGTAATACATTGCCATTCTCTTTTCTGTTCTTGTTGGTCTTTTTATGCTTCTTGGCTTTTCCTGGATGTCTCCATGTTTCACGTCACAACACTATGAACTGTGGGTAATTTCCTTTGCCAGTGTTTACAAAAATGGCAACTTGGGGAAAGCGGTGACCAGGATAGACATCTATTGATCTGACAGTGGGATGGTCGTAAGACCTCAGGTACTTTGTGGCAATGCAACTCAAAGTCTCTGAGTGTGTGGACAGGGATAATATGTGGGTTATTTCCCATGAGATCAATTATCCGAAACTGTTATGTGACCCTAATCAGGTGTTGATTAGTGCAACCATAATGAGAAAGATCCTTATGTTGCGTCGCTACTATGGGTTCTTTTCAATGGAAGGAAAAGCACCAAATATAGTTGGTTAAATTGGACGATTTGTTGATTTTATTGACTGAGTTCATCTAACTCCAAATTTAGCGTGGAAACGTCAAAGAATCCATCTTTTAAAATAAGACACAGTTTACTTACTGAAATGAAACCATTTGAGAGGTTTAGAGATGGAAGTGATAACAACTCAAACTTGGCGCCCAAAGCAGACTTTGTTTACTTTGTGAGGGGTCAGAAGCCAAAACCGTTGGGAACCACTGATGGTTTAATCTGTTTATTTATATATTTTCTTAGGAAAGTATCAAAACATGAGACAGTGGATGTTTGTATCAAAATGGTCATATCTGCACCCTCCTCCTACCATTTCCTCCTACCTACAGTTACCTATTATACTCTACCTGCCCAACAGATGTCCCTGGACTTTCTTCCTGTCTCCACATCCACTTGGTCTAATTAGATCGCCGGCATACTACGCGTACACAATGTCCTGATCGGTTGTGAGGTGGAATATTTTTAAAAAGCTAAGAGAAAGTCTTGATATGAAACGAATATATAAGAGGAGACAAGCACAGTGAGCCACCGTGGGCAGGATGGAAAAAAATGCGCGTGGAGATTCCTGTGGGACACCGAGATGCTGCTGCTATTCCTGTCTGAGAGAGCGAGAGGACACAAGTGTGTGATTGAGGATGTATGGACGGGGCAGGGGGCGGTGTGGTGGTGGTTACAGGCTCGGGACAGCCTGCCAGAGCAGGGCAACAGGAATATACCACAAGCATCTTCACTGGCTGTTTACTGTGAACATCCCTCTGACAGCAGCACGGATTACACCATGACACAGTAACAGCTTTGATGTAGATGATATTTACAACACAGACCAGCATGTGGAGGACATAGACGACTTCGAAAGAAAGATTTATATATCTACTGGCATCTCACAGATACACTTATTCACATAATTAGGAAATATCCCTGAGGTTTGGTAACTCTGCTG
Source organism: Polydactylus sextarius (assembly GCA_016801845.1). NCBI lineage: Eukaryota > Metazoa > Chordata > Actinopteri > Polynemidae > Polydactylus > Polydactylus sextarius. The sequence goes on along the minus strand of CM028923.1, from coordinate 15,038,724 downwards.
TTTTGTGATAAATCACTGATAAACAAAGAAGAACTGAATTTGTTCCTTTCATTGTGAGTGATGGCTAAGCCTTCAGAAATAGTTGTGAAGGAGAGGTGGAGAGAGTGAGATATATTCATATGCTGGTTTATGGGTTTCCAGTGAGCAAACACTTGTCTATTTCTGCATCTCTTTCACCTCTTTCTCCGAGTCTCCACAGAGAATCCTCTAACATCCTGAGACTGGCTCCTAACACGCCTTCACACTGACCACACACCCTGGGTACAGAGCGGATAAAGGAGAGGTCACCCGGGTGCCGCCTCTTCTTCTATTTGATGTCTCTCTCCTCCGCCTCGGTCCTCACCCCTGACCACATTCCTCCACTGTCTCCTTTCTGTACCGTTACAAAGTTGACAGATGACTGTCCTCTCATCTGTCTTTGAACTTGACTACCACACTGTCTCCATTCACAGCTGCATGCATGCCTGTATTGTGCCTAGAGAATGTTTGAGTGAGCGTGGAGGAAAAGGGAAAGCGACGCCTCCTCGTCTCGGGATCATGGCTCCTCTGGTGCCCCTCGTCGCCGCAGATTGAGCCCATAAATTAAATGTGACAGGCGTAATGGGTCAGGGATGCCAGAGTAGTGGGGTCAAACAATTTAAAGAAATCCAACCAGTGAAAAATGGATGCCAAACATGCATGTCACAAGTCAAACATGGTGCCCAGTGTCTATCACAGCGGTTGTGGGTGTTAGAGACATGATGTCAGCACCCGCACATCCCACGTCTCATTGACGGCCCCACACAGGTCACACACCACAGAAATGATAATTTAGGAGGTCCTGACAGCAAAGAGCAGGGATGCAAATAGGAAAATATTTCATCAAACCACTGGACGGTCCCCAGGATCTGCATGACCTTGTTCTGATTGAGTGGTATTTGTTTTACTGAGACACAACATGAGCGCAGTGTCTGGGACACTGAACTAATCTACAGCTAATCTTGTACAGGATTTGACCACTTGCATCAAAGTTCATCCCAATCCAATCAATCACTAGTTTAGATTTCACTCATATTAAACATTAATCCTTGGAGGTGCTAAAAGAGAACTTATAGGACCATCAACCAATATAAAAAATCCATCTGATATTTGTTGAATTGTTGAATTTCAGTCTAGATAGAAGATGGTGGCATGGTCAAAAACCTCTAAGTCTTATAATACAATTAGGTGTCCTGATTGGCCATGAACAAATGAGTTTTCAGTCTCTACAGAAGCATCTACCCAACAAAATGTCTACTACTGCAGGAACAGACACAGGGACCCAAGGGTTTAGGGCCTTTAGGCTCTCTGTCTACAGCAACCACAAAGAGTCTTATAGCAGTCACATAGAAATAAACAACCACAAAGTGATACTTAACAATTTCATAAAAGTTGCATAAAAGGCACAAAATGACCCCCAAAGAGATGCAAAACAACTTGAAGAGACAGTCAGATACAAAACAACCACAAAAAGATGCAAAATGACTGAAAGGAGTCTGAGGGTTGGGGTGTCTGTGGCATTGACGAATGATCCATCCATGCTTGTGAGATCGCATTTACACAAATGTCAGATTTTCACTACAATAAGGCCAAACTGCATTAAACTAGTAAACTCACTCGATGTGCAGCATTCTCTGAAGCACTGTTATCCATTCATAACATTTGACACAATGCATCCCTATGTTTTTATTACTATTATTATTATTATTTCTTAAGCACCATATAATCCTAAAGTGAAACTCGACAGTTATCTTCAGAAAGTGTGAGCAGCAGCTTACCATCAGAGCGGTGGATGCAGGTATGCTGGTTGTCACTTAGGAAGAAGCCGTCTGTGCACAGACACTCGTAGCTCCCCATGGTGTTGACACACACTTGCTGGCATCCACCGTTGTTGTCCAGACACTCGTCCACATCTGTACGAAGGACACAGATAGAAGGAGATCAAATCAACCGCGGTGGAATAGCTGCCCATTAGACTTATAAACAAACATATGTCAGTGTGAGTTTATGTCTGATGAGAGGGATGACACCAGAGTCAGGAATGTGAGGGTCACGCACACGCACACACACACGCACAGAGGGGAAACAGGGTGTCCTCACAGGCGTCTGGTCCTGGCACCATAGGTGACTAAATCAAACACCTGGCACAGGGTGGTAACAGGACTCTGTCAGCATGAGTGTCTGCAGTGTGAGTGAGTGTATTACGTGCATGTAGTGGTGCACAAGCACATTTATAGGGCCCCACTGTGCTGCTGAAAGACCAGTAAATTTCCAAAAGGGCATTTTAACAGGGCTGAAGTGAACTGGAAATATGTAACACTCTTGAGTGACTTTAACAGGGATCAACAGGACCGCCCGTGCGTGTGTGTGTGTGTGGGGGGCAGGCCGATGGTTAGACCTTACAGAGTGAGGACGTTCTGACTTGTCTTCAGAGGATTGTTTAAGGGTAAAGACTTGGTTTTCAGGGATCAGGTTAGCATTTGATTAAAGGTTAGAGTAAGGCTTACAGTGAGGGCCAAGGGAATGCAATAGACAAAAGTGTGTGTGCGTGCGGCCCTGACCAGGATGACTTAGCATTGTGTTTAGTCTGAGTTCCTGAGGTTGACCATACAGACAGGTTACACAAACACAGATGAAGGCTACTGTTGAGAGGAAAGAACGAAAAGACAAACAGAGAGACACATGGTTGCTCTAAAAAGACATGTCCACCTTGTTTTAATCCTGAGGGACAAAACATCCTGCTTTTATTCAATGGTCACATCAAGGTCAAAGAAAAAGGGATAAACTGTGAACAGGCAGTGGTAAAAACCAGACAGGATGCTGGATTCAAAAAGTGATGAAAGACGAAAGTTCAAAAACTGATCAAAACCCTGGATACTTTTTCAGCCATGAACACTTGACCGGTCACAGCACAAACAGGTTTTCAGGAGGGAGCAGGATTAAGGAGTTTCAGATGCAACCAGCTCAGACAGGCTCAACAACGTGGAGATTTGCAACTGCAAACATCTGCAGTCTCTATCACTCTCTATCCATGTGTATCTAGTTTCTTTCACATCTTCAATCAAGAGGATTGTCGTTCATTTTGAAAGCATTTTTACCAATAAGGTTATCAACCGTTTCTTTTTCCTCTTACAGGCAGTTACTACAAATTCAGATGATCACAACCGTGAGCAGAAGGACTGAAGTACTGGATAACAAACATAACCTTTAACTTTACGTCTTTTTGCCCTGGTTGATTGAACTACAGCACTTCACCATTGGAGCTGCAGTGGGATTTTCTTTTGTAGCTATACCTGGAAACTTGTGTCTAATTTTAGAAGGTGGCGGCTGCTTGTTAAAGCCTGTGGAGTAGACAAAAGCCTCCAGAGCCTTGTTAACACCGTGCGGAGAGAGGGGAAATACTTTAGCATCATGTTATCCCTGGTGGGAGAGAGGAGAAGACCAGTCGTCAACACTGAGCCTCCATCTTCGCCAGTGATACTGATACACTGACCACTGGAGAGAAAGATACACAAATATACTCATTTTGTCAGACTGTTCTTCCCATCCTCTTCGTTTCCAATTCATCTCATTTCTGTTTACCAAAGCAGCCCCAACATGAATTTAAGGAGAAAGGAGATCAGCTCCAAAGGGACCTTAAAACAACCAAAAGCAAAACAGGCGCCAGCACTAATGCTGCTTCAGTTACAGACTGAGTTCATTTAACAGGAAGGCAGGTCATAAAACAGAGTAGCTGTGCACAGATTAGACTGCAGCAGCACAGACAACACAGCTGTGTTGGTGGGAGTTACTGTATACAGCTGTTAGACCTTCTGCCAAACATTTGCCAACTGCTAAATCTACTGTATCCTTTCATTCCCTGAGGTCTGCCTCTGTACCACCCGCCACCACCAGCTCAACAACATTAAATCAATCTTTGGGCTTGTGTTGTAAATTTGTGGCTATTTAAATCCAACTGGATCCAATATTTACAGGCTTCAGCTTCACTTTACTTCAGCTCATCCTGGACTGAGGTGCAGCTTCAGGTTCGGTTCCAAAACTCCACTGATCCCAGACCATTTTGTGATTTGATTTAATGATTGTGATCTCTGAGATTTACATGCATGACCTAACAAACCCAGATTCAAGATTCCAACCTCACCGAAACCTGGGAAACGCCAAATTCTCATTCACTTTATTGTAACAGACTTTCTAACCCTGCAGACGTGTGTGATCAGATCCTAACTACAAACGACAACAAATGGCCTTGTTGTCTGATTGGACTGCATGTCTCTACATCCAGTCCAATCAGACTCCATGCTCATTTCACTCTGGATTCAGATGGTGTATTAGTGCAACACACGTCATCGTGTCCTCGCTGAACTCTGGGTTTGTTTTCATTGCACTTCCTAACACTATTTCAGTGAATTCTCAGGTTTTAACACTTGTCATTAATATGACTGATGCATTTAATTTCTGGGCTGGAGCGAAAGAGAGAGAGAGAGAGAGAGATGCAGTCATCTCCAAGCCCAACTGATCTTTGCCAACAATACTGCATAAACACCGCAATTCAGCAAGTTTCAACCACAGCCCCTCTGTTGTGTTTGATTGAGCTTGTGTAAACTTGCGTAAAAATTTGTTTAGACACAGCAAGGATGTGCTTGGCACACCGGGTGAGAGGCTGAGGGGGAGACAGAACAAGGGAGGTGACAAGAATGAAAATGGACCCGTAATTAAAGGTCCAAAAAAGTAACATTAAAGATATGGATGTTTCCTTTTTTTTCTCCTTTTTCACCTTAAAGTCTTTTTACTGCTACTGATCCTTCAAAACCTGATTGTAAAATAAGAGACGGAGTCATAGACCACCATCTTCATTCAACTCAAATTGATATCAGGCTTCAACAGACTTTACTACCTTCTATGTGTTTCCCTACTGGCAACTGGGATTTAAAAAAATAAAGTATTTTAGAATCACCTCCACCATTTGACCAATCCTTCCTTTAAACAGCAGCTGTGGCTCAGGAACTAGAGCATGTCATCCCCTAGCTGTTTTTGTAAGGACGTTAGAGGTTTTCACCAGTAATCCTTTTTTATTTGAACATATTGCTGTGTCCCTTAATGTGGATTTGACAGCTTCCTGTGAGAACGTCAGCCTTAACCGCAGTTTATCTGCCCCATCTCTCTCCCTCCGTCGTTTACACGTGGACCCTTGCCGACAACGCCGACGTCGGCGACTCCCCGTGGTGCAGCCACCTCTCAGATCTCGCCGTGAAATGAAAAGGACGCGTCAGAAGGAAAATAAACTCACGCAATTGCAGCAGACATTCATGGAGGGCACTGAACAAGCGACACATTGAGCCCAGCTGTGTCCACGCCAAAACCAAATAAATAAAGTCAAAATCAAAAGGAAGAAAGGAACCGAACAAGACCGCTCTTTAATCACAGCTCAATTAAGCAATCTTAAATCAATTAGTGCCCTAACTTGTTGACACAGTGCATCTGGGAGTTGATAGAGCGCCTTTCTGCATGCTCACGCAAACTGATTTCTTTCTTCTTTTTTTCCCAATACTGTGTAATTTTCCAAAGTGCAGTTTGTCATCCCAGGCTTAGTCAGAACACCACAAGGTTCTGAGGTCTCTTGAATATCATAGTTTGGGTCCATTATAAGCCACAACATCTTTATTGTTTTTCCCAGGCAGCCCTAGAGCGTGCAAGAAAAATGAGAAATAAATTGAGTGTGAACTTTGACAAAGAAACAAACAAGTTGTTTTCAGATGAAACGATTACACTTTGATGGTGGTGGTTTAGCAGTTAACGTACTAATTTTCTCTCCAATTGCACTCTGCCTTTTTAACATCTGCAGCCGTTATTGCTGGTAAACTGAGGGACCTGAACGCAAACGTGTAGAGCAGCAGATGTCCTCTAATGGCAAACGTGTGGCAGGTTTTGACATTATATTCCCAGCTATGATTAATGGGTCAGAGCAGAGTGATTACATTTAGCATGTTTTACATTTCTATCACTCAGTTACGACATATGATTTTAATTTCCAGCATCTTTGAACTTGTCACAGCTGATTCAAGCCACAGCACTGATATACGTTGTTATGACAGCTCGTCACATGAGAGCGAGACACTTTCTGTCTGCGGAGGCGCACATATGCCAGGATTTAATGTATGCATGTGTCAGTGGGATGAGAGGTCTGAGACTCTAAGAGAATAAAAGGTATTATAAAAGTTTTATGAATAAATTATTATAAAATAAATTCTAATATATACAGAAATACACACAGTAATACATTCAATCTGTCTTTCACTCCCTGCTAATGTCTCACAGACAACATATGTGTAACTGCTCTAAAACAAAGACTTAGTGCTCTAAGCCTGACTGACTATGTCATCGTATCTTGCATCACTGCTGGAGGTGTTGGCAAGGTCAAGTAACCGGCCACATCTTTATTGTGTGTGTGTGACAGATTTAGGAGAGAAGCTGCTCTGCCTGTCACAGTTTTTCAGACACAGGCCAGACCCATCATTCCATCCAACACTGAGATACAACATCCAAAAACCATCCATCACGTTTCCTCCTCTGAGGCCTGATGATGCTGCCTGATGTGGGGGTTTGTTCTTGCAACATTCGTTACCAAGATGCTGCTGTGCAAACAGCGTCATGCTGCAGGATGAGGAGCAGGACGCTTACACTCTTGTGGTTTGCCATTGCTGTAGCACGACATATTGTTGGCATACTGTAAGCTGGTGACACTCAGCAGCAGTATTAATACAGGCTGGTGCTGGATGATACTAACAACAATGTCTTTAATTGTAAGAAATCTACATCTTACTAAATTTTATCATTGGTAACTTTACAGAATATGATACCTTGAGTCTGCAAAGTAGTTACAACACACAAACAACATGCTAAGACCTTGTTGATGCAGTCATAATAATAATCCTGAGAATCCATGAGATTGTGATAATTTTGCATTTCCACAGCAAATTTCAGGATTAGGTCAAATTTGTCAATATGTGATTTATCCCACGAATAAAAGGAATCTGTCAAGGAGTGTCTGCGTCTGGTAGATCAATAGATATAACAAAATAAACAACTGATGATGTGTGAACCTCTAGTAAAATTTGATAGATTGATTGTGGGCAGTGGAAATAAAAAGGAAAGGACACCAGATGGCTATTTGGAAAATGAGATGAAAGTTAGTACAGTTAGCAGACAGACAGGGGCAGTGGAACAAGACAGGGAGGGGAAGACAGAAAAAAAGACAAATACTGTCAGATATTTAGATCAAAAAATAGGCATTGTGTGACAGACAGAGACAATAAAATTCAACTAGAAAGAAAACCAGAGTAGACAAGGAATTTCACCACAAAAACAACAGATGAGAGGTTTTGATTTTCTACACTAAACCATTACAAGAGAACTAACCAAGAGTCGACCATAAAAACATTTTCTCAGATTCTCATCACTCACCCCCCACAAATCATAACCCCCAGCAGCCCATATGTGACTGAGAGTTTGCATATTATCCATTATCTGAAAATAATTGTGTACCACCTTCAGCAGTCCCTCCAGAACCAGCACCAAATCCATGCTGCCAGTATTCTGAGTCCTGTGTGACCAACGGAAGCCAACTTGGCAGAACCAAATAAAGGTTCAACAGTGTGTACATTCCTCTTCCTAGCACAGTATTTACGGCCATAAACAAATCAAAAGAAAAATCCTTGCCAAGTCTCTGAAACCACCTTTTTTTACAAACTCAAATAGCACAGACAACCAAGGACACTGAATAAATAAATATACCAGGGTCTCAGTCTGAGAACAGAAAATACACTCCACCCCAGCTCTGGATCACGGTGCACTCTGTATCTGTTTGTAGCTATTGCCCCATGTCCGACCCTCCACTGGACATCCGTCTGGTTTTCAATGGGCAGCTTGTCCACGGATTGTCAGCTGCCTTTCAGGGAAAATTCTCAGACAAAAATCTCGGTTTTCTTTGATTCCATCTCAAATCACAGAGAGCACAGGTTCAGTATCTAAACATACCATAGATTTAGTCATCTCTTATTCACCCTGCAGCCTGAAACCTCTGAAGTTGGGGAAAGTCAGTAGCTGTAGAGGGAGAAGCTGTTTATCAGACACCAATCATTTAGCAAACTTTATATAACCAGCCTAGGACATATCTGGCTTAGATGTCAATCTTTGTGCAGTCAGACATCTAAATATTAGATGGATTCAATGTCTAGTTACTCAGTCCTCCCCTACTGATTGAGCTCTTTACATTCTTTCATAATTTAAGAGTATATCATTGTTTCTAACTTTTTTCTTTCTGTCTTTTTTATTATTCAGTACTATTTTAATATTCCCAAATTTTAAATGTTATTTTGTTTTATGTAAAGCACACCCAGCTGCCTTTGTGTATGAAATGAGCTATACAAATACAGCTGCCTTGCCTTCAGCCGCAGGATTTTAGAGTTGTTGCTCATACCTGATGACCAGACCAGCAAAAGACCACAACTGTTTTCTGAAATTCTGAACAGGCCTCAACACAACAATTGTTTTTTGTGCCTATTTTCTGATCATTTAGAGAAGTCTGGTATCTGGTGATCTAACAGAGAACAGAATTTTCTTCTTTCCTTCCAAAGATGGACAATGATGGCAACTCTATTTGATTCTCTGCAGAAATCCCTAGAGGGCTACTATCATCTTATTCATCAGACTTTACAGAAGAGGCAGAAGCTTCTACCAGTTTCTTGACTCAGCCTAGCAGGAGTTTTCATCCGCCCTGCTGAAGAAACAGGCGTGTACCATAAGGCCAGGTTCTTCTTCTATCAAGCAGCACAGATACAGATTTCAGTCAAGAGCTACTGCTTATGGTAGTAAAGGTAAAGAAGGCAATGTGCTGTGTATTCTCTAAAACTTAAAGAAAATGTTCTATATCTATAACAGATGGAGTAGATATGGTTGTTATAGTTCTGCTAAGCTAGACTGACACAAATATCTCATCTATATTTCTACCTCCACTGAAGTTCATTCCCTGCATTCAGTCAGTGTCTTTTGAAGACAAAACTTTTTTGTTAAAACAGTTTTCTTACCTTTGAAACTAAATGCAGGAATCTATCCACATTTACAGTGTTTCTATACACCAATCTATCTCATTTCCAATGAGCATTTGTTGCAGACATATCCAATAACAGGTGAACCAAATGTCCCTATTTAGTAATGCAGTGATGGTCTTGCTTATCTGCGGGTCAAGTGTTCTTATGGCCAAACTGTTCTCATGCAGACATAGCTTTGAAATGATATCTGATTATCAGGGACAGATGTCATAACTTAACTGAAACAAATCAATTACTAATCAGCTTTTGATCACTGAATCAAAATAAACTCCTCTCTTTTATGAACAACTGAATGAGAGATTAAAAATCCAAAAAGAAACAAACGGTACAAATTTCTGCAGCTGCTCACTACCAAACAGATAGAGGACAGGAGAAGAGACGAAGTGAACGAAAGACGTTGGAATAGAAGGAAATGAAAGGGAAAGTAAATATTTGGATGAGACATTATGATAAAACAACACAAAGGAGGAAAGGGAGCAAAGGGAAAGAGAAAGAGGAGGAAAGAGGAAAAACAAATCCCTTGGAATAATTGAGGAGATAGGAAGAGACGGAGGATGTGAGGATGCACAAAAGAGTGAAGAGCAATGGACAGGACAAACATAACATACTTATACACAAACATACTTATATTCTACATATTTCACCTTAAACGTGGCTTAAAAATATACCTACATTATGATATAAATTAGTATAAGTGCTTGTCATGTATTCAGTACAGCGACCCAGGCAGACTGCCATGGAGTACTACTTTCACAATTGAATATTAATTTTCACAAATAAGTCTGATGAGTCACAAAAGTCATATAAGTATTTTAAAACTATTTAGATGATATGATTGAATTTAGAACATTTATTGAGAAGCCTAGATGGAAATAGGGCTTATAAAAGACAAGTAAACAGATGGGAAGGTAGAAATAATCAAGCCCATGTCTTGGACTGGCTTTAATCCAGATCACAGAGATCTTATGTTTGATTTCAGGCTTTACTGCCTCATTTGAACTCAGTAACCCAATTTAATTAACAGCAGTTCATTAAGACTGCATCTACTCCCATCCAATAAAGCAAGTCTATGGGTTACAGTCACAGGGGCTGGTTTCCTCTCACCAATCGTAAAGAGCAGGTGATGACAGTTCTCACATGAGTCAGTCGCTGGTGAAATCCCACTAACGTCACACCCCTTTTCTTCACTTAACCACAACACATAAAACAACACAGCAGCTAACGAGCCAGCTAACAGCTGTAGACAGTCAGGGCTCATTTACAGACAATCCAGCAGGAAATAAACAACACAAAACACTGTCAGACACAATTATAATGACACCTTTCCTCCAAGCGGCTGCTTTAACGTGGAAAACCACTATGTTTCTCAAGGAAGTCTCTTCCTTTAATGAGCAGGGCTTTGTTTTATAGTTGTTTCTCTGTATGAACAGGTTCTATACACAGACACGATTGTGTGAGATTGTGTTTAGTGAAGCAACCAACACAGCTGAAGTGAGAATGCCTTAACCTGCACTTCTTTGATGATTTAATGATAATTTATTTATTTTCTCTTTGGATGAGTGCCACATGCCTCTTTGGGGAATTTATTGGAGGTGAAGCCATGACAGTAGCCTCTTTTACACAGCCTACTAAGTACTATATCTTATTAGTGTTGTTAAATATCAGTTCAACTGCACCAACCACAACATCAGCAGAGACCTTGAGTATTGGTTTACCAAAGTCAACAAATTTGGGTTTCCCAGTCATTTCAAAGTTTAAATGTATCAATATGTGGTTCTGCCAAGGGATTTGCAGGCCCTGCTGCTATATTCCTTTGTTAACTGTGGAAGCCCCAAAGAAGAGAATCAAGGGCTATGTATAAAAGTGACTTGACTACAAATACACCAACGCCCTACAGTTCCTTTTGGAACTGTCGGTTGTTCTTTTAACATTTTTGTTTATTATTTTCCCATAGATGACAGTACAAATTAGTCATATCACTGACACACACTGCTGGAAACAAGTTGAGCAATCTGTGCTGAATTGACCACTCTAGATTCTAAGATGCAAGACTGTTTTGAACATGCAGACCAGAAAATATTCCACTTTGCCACTGCTGACAAGTGTGCAGATGCCAACTGTAGATTAGGACTGAACTACAATAGATATTAGAGAACACCTGAAGTAGTTCCTCAACCCAAGAGTCGAATGCTTTCCACACTCACTTTGAGGTGACAACACTGACAGTCATTAGAGAGTGCTGACCACTGAGTCTGACATCTTTCTTCCTCAGTTGTTTTAGAGGGCATTCCTGGATGAGTTCTCAGAACATGTGCAATCCAACTGATAGCAGTCACATCTTCAACCATTCCCTGTCTGGCTTTGGGAACGCTTTCATAAACTGGTAAAAGGCATTCATCTTCTTCATGCTCACTGACACCTGGATCTTCCTGCGATTTGCTTACAGATGGAATGGGTCTTACTACAGCTCAATAGCTCTGACAATGCACATGACCTGCTCCCACCTGGACCAGCAGGATATCCATGTTAGGAAGTTGTTTGTAAAACAGAATAGATTAAAGCCTGTCCAAGACATGGGCTTGATTGTTTCTACCATCCTATCTGCTTAAACAAATCACAATGTCCTCAAAACTGTATGTAAAGTTTACTAAAGTCCAGGGCTCTGACAGATGCCAGGTAGTTAGATTGGGAAGCAATGTTCTCCCCAGAGAGTCCCCAAAGGTGTGTGCTAAGCCTTCCACTTCCATTCTACACCTATGACTGTATAGCCATAAACAGATCCAACATCACAGTGAAATGTGAAATAGCAGATGATACAGTGGTGAGGGGTCTGATCAAAAGCTGACAAGTAGTCTTGACCTCAACTGTGTCTGATTCCTAGTCCAAACAGTCTATGTCAGGTAGTGAGAGATGCGTGAGGGGAGAAGGTGCCTTCAGCATCTCCTCAGTAGGTGGCCCAAAGTCAATGGCCACCACAGCCATTCAGACCAATAAACATCACCACAGGAAGAAGAGAGACCCACTACCACAAACAAGACCACGCCTCGTTTCCACATTCCCAGACTGCCAGCCGAGAGTGGATCTTGGATAACAACTTAAGTTGCTCAAGTTAGAATTGACAGTGCCCTGACCACCCAAAGCACTTTACACTACTAGTCACACACCCATTCATACATCAATTCATACTGTGCTTTTGGCACATACATGTCACTTAACACACATTGCAATACCATGAAAGGCCTCTAGGCCAACTTAGCAGCATTATATTTCTCTAAACATTTCTGAGCTCTGTCATGGCTGAAATTAACCTGTCACTGCCGATGAACCCACAGTCAACACCCTCCTACACTGTGAGTGGACAGGTGATTGTTTTCCATTTTGACATGAAAAATGCATCACTGTATCAAAAAGAAAATGCTTAATCCTTATTGTTTAAGAAAATTAATGGTATTGCTTTGTATTTAGTATGGAGAGGATTATGTTGCCCTCTGTTGGACAATGCTAAAATATAATACACCTCTTGTTTTCTATCTATCTATCCATCTATCTATCTAATCACTAATTACTATGTTGCATGATCAGCTAACAACATATTCATAACCTGCTAGAAATGTTACTTCATACCATTCCCTCATGTTTCCTAGAAAACACCATTTTGCTGCTACTACTAGTATGCATAATTTCCAGAAGATGAGTTTGGCCAAAAGCGCCTTCCCTGATGCACTTGTATTGTCAGTGATAGGGAGATGATGAAGCCTTCTACTTACAGTTCTTGTTTTGCAAAAAAGTGCATCAAAATTTCATCAAAATCTACACAACGCTTCACCAGCAGAGTGTGACCTGGTGGGACAGGTAAATCATGTTCAGAGAAATACAGACAAGCAAAAAATTATTCTACACACTAAAGACTTATAATAACTTTGAATATGTAAAGTTTAGAATATATTCCTGCACAGAGGACTGAGGATTGTGTCCCTCATCACTTCCACTGCAAACACACGGGGAAGGAATGTCTCAGCAGTTGGTATGAACAGGAGCAATTATTACCATAAGGAAAAAGCACATGTGGGCATGTGAACAGTGAAAAGATGTAAACCCGCCTTTAAACTATGTTGGCTATTATGTCTTTTTTTTTTTATCTTGATTGACAGGTATCTCATTCATCACTTTATCACCTCAGCTTCAACCTGTCACCCTTTTGACAGCAGAGAGATTTTTTATATTTCACATAATTAGCATACAGTAGCATTTAAACAGCATCTGCTATAGAAAAGCTGTTTTTAAGTGTTTTTTTATGCAGATGAAGTAGAATTAACACAATAATTTATAAAAACAACCCTGTATTGAATATACACATAAAGTTTATTTGAGTGCACATCCATTATATGGAACTAAATCACTGACACACACTGTAAGCTCATTAGCCAGAGAAAACTAACATGAAATCCAAAACTGTCATCATTTGTCACTTTAATTATATGTGAAGTTCCAAATTAAACTTGGATGCCATAGCAGACCGCTTACCTCATATTTTCATTTTATGTCTTTGGACAAAATATGTTCTCACCAAGTTTTAATTTATAATGTTTAACATTTGTAAAACAAGTTTGTCAGCCACTGTTTAAATCAGATTCTTGAGATGAGATTCTTTGTCCATTTTTGTGCGTGAAGGAAAATCTGAATTCTGATGTTTCTGCTGAAAGTCAATCCACGACTAAGCAGTTTCTCTGTGGTGCTGGCTGCTGATATCAGCACTTAATAGCTGACTCGATCTCTCCCAAGGTTCAAAACATGAGCTACAACAATTACAAATGCCAAAGTATATCCCACTGTAGACACAGAGAGTCCACAGTGACATGGTTTTTATGTCTCTTATTTTATTTTGCTCTCATCAGTCAGCAGTGGAGGACTGAGGGATGAGATGTGTTTGAGCACATCCCTGCTGCAGAGCTGCTTTTTGCACAGGGCAGAAAAAACATTAGTCTGGCTGACACTGCGTACGTAACGCAGCACTGGATCTAAATGGTCTGGATCTGTCAGTAATAAAGCCCAGCCAGATATCTGTAGGAGAACTCTTCAACCCCGACTGCCCTCCCAACAGCACACAGAGAAAAGAGCATAACAGCACAAATCATGGAAACCCTCCAAACGATGACAGAGGGTCTCTGGAGAGCAGCGAGCTGAGCCAGACGGGCTTAAGAGATACAGGGACACACACACACACACACACACACACACACATGCACACACACAGCCTGAAGCATATTCTCTTAAGCACACACAGACAGACATATCTATTCATACACTAGATCATATAGGTGTACAGACATACACCTATAAAAAGCTCACACGCATCAGCACAAACCAAGGACAGATCAACACAAATACACACACAAAGATACGGGCCTCAAACTCCTTCACGTTTCACTGAAAACTAACAGAACGTGATTCACTTTTTAATATAATATGCAAATCTGTATTTAAATTCCACCAGGCATTAAGAAATCAACATATTCAAACAAAAACCCACTGATGCCGCATATTACAGCAGATACAGATCAGGGATTCAGCTGTTCTGACCTTCATGGGGTCCACCATCTCTTCTGCATTCTGTTGTCCTAGTAACACAACCCACGCATTTAAACAGAGACTGTTCTTACCCAGACAGTTGTGTCCGTCATGAGCCAGCATGAATCCATCGTAGCAGGTGCACCTGTAGTTTCCTGGTATGTTGATGCATTCGTGGACACACCCCCCATTATAGTCGTTATGACACTCGTCCATGTCTGGAGGAAAAAGAACAGGAGAGGTTGATGTGTTAGTGTTTGCTTGTGTCGGTGTCGGTACTTACTGCTGTTGCCTGCACCCTGACTGAGATTACAGATGCATGTTTTCCTCTCTGGGCCGTCGCCAGCATTTAGTCTTGTGCAGTTCTTGTCCTTGAGTGAGATGATCTATCATTACAAAGTTACGCAGCACTTCCTTTGTCTCAAAGGTTGTGTTTTAGTGATGTAGAATCGTAAATGTTAAAAAATAAACTATAATTCAAAGAAAAGGTTTCACTAAAATGAAGTTCTTGAAAGTTCTTTTTTATTCATAATTGGAATCATCAGTCAGTTCCCAGTGAGCTCCCTGATCAATGACATGATATTCTGCAGTCTTGTTAAAATCTAAAGGTGAGTTTAAACTGAAGATAAAGTTTGCACACGATACAAATGAGAAAAAGGCAAATAGAAAAGGATGAATATCTGTGAATTTTTACCAGGCAACAAGATCAGACACAAATATGTGTTTGCATGTGTTCAAAATATTTCAGTTTTGTGATGTCAGTGCAGGCATCTGAAGTTTTACGATACGACTTCTGTTCTTTATAGAGACAGAGCTAAAAAGAGAGGCGACTTGGAGAAAAGTCAGAGAATCAGCAGGACTTCCAGGTAAGTTCTGAACATCTGGATCTGTTACGGAATCCAAGCTGTCAGTTGTGGTTATAGTAACACAGGTAGCTACTGCATCCAAACAGAGAATGATGATGATGATGATGATGATGATGATGATACCTGTTTTCTTCTGATGAATTATTCCAAAGTTTGGATCTGACACAACTGCAGATCACTGTTGCCAGGTATCCATGCTAACACCCCGGGCGGGAGGGGGGAGGGGGGGTTTGGGTGGAGATGAGAGTGTCAGCTGGTGTTTATTCGTCTATGGATGCTTACCCCCCCCTCTTCCCTCTGAACAACCCCCACCTCAATGCTGAGCTGGTGGACGCTTTCACAGCAGCCACTCACAAGCAGTTGCCATGCGGAGCCACTTAAACAAACAGTGCTCCCCCTCCGTGTGAACAGCAAGAGATCTGCCAGGCAGCGAGGAAGACCCCAGCTCACATCCTCCTCCTCCTCCTTCCCCTTCTCCTCCTCTTCCCTCTGTTCTGAGGGTGACACAGGTATTTGGCCTGTGTTATTCTTGATTCCAGGACATATTTCACCCTCCGAAGCAGGTCCATGGACCGTAGCAATTCCTCTGTCTCTCTCTCTCATCTCAAAAGATTCCCGGGCTAATTAATAACAGTGCCATCACATAGTTTGTCCAGTAGAGTGCGCTGTGACAGATAAACTGCAAACTAGTTTGACTCCCATCATTTTTTTTGTCATCACCATATAATTCATGGTTATTACATCTGTTTGCTGTTAGTAAAGTAGCTAAACATGTAGCTACTTTCATAGGTTGTCATCTGATATTACATTAACAGGAGTGTAATAAATGTTGGCTGAGTTCATCCTCCAAACCAAACAATGTCAGTTGTTTGCAGAAGTACAAATCCTACATGCCTGTTTTTTCTTTCTTTCTTTTTTTTTTTTTTTGAGTGGATGCACTGGAAGTTTCCTCTGAATGTTTACAGCAGAGGTGCCGTTCATCTCCTGACTCGACAGCAGCGGAACACAACTTACTGTTGGTGTTGAGCAAGAAAAAAGTATTTAAAAAGTAAGACAGGAATTCAATCTAATGAGATAATGGAAAAACGCTGCAGCACAAACTTCATAGTTGGCTTGATAGAGAAGAGAATACAACATGGTTTAAAATGAAAGACATTAACCATTATGATGTAGATAAAGAATAATAATAATAACAATGATAATACTGAATAATGCAGAACTTTATATATATATAATATTGATTGATATTACAGACTATTTACTCAGCATCAGCACTGACTCATGAGATCCAATATGAATGAGTTTTAATATGAGTTTTATTTATTTACAACCACATTAAGTTGTCTAATGGTTGCACTTCATCCTATTTTAAAACTTCATTTCATTCTAAGTTAGCAACATTTCAGACTCTGATATGAAGGAAAAGCAGCCAAAGAAGTGCGCAGAAACTGTCCACCATGTTGACTATCTTAGTTTAGCATGTTAGCATGTGAATCAGCATTAAATAAATAGCTACGGGAATGTCATCAGTCCTACAGGTATTTAGTGACAAAACAAAGCAGTGGATAACATCCAGTCGTTGAAATGGTTCATGTCTAAATGGTTCATTTAACTCAACACTGAAATGATGGATGTTGCCAACAAACATCCATCGTTGTTTTAATCTTAGAGCTTAGAACTGAAAACTGTCAGTGACTAAAAGTGCCAGGCTTGATGGGCGGAGGCTGACGGATGCAAAGTAAAAGATAAAAGACACTGGCAGAGAGAAGCAAAGGATGACACACACACACACACACACACACGAACAAAAACACACGCACACTTACACACACGACTCTCCGGCACCACATCCTGCATGTGGACATAACCCAGACCTGGACTTTGAGCATAAACATACACTCAACAAGTTACTGGCACCAAGACCAGAACACAAATGTGCAAATGTGAAAACAACAAACGGGCACGCTGAACACAACTTTAGATGTGAGGGGTTAAAAATGAAAACGTTTATACACCGCACATTCACAAACACGGTCCGATTCATTCAACACGACGTTCACACACTAAACACTTCCTGTTAGATGATTAACATGGTGATTCTGGCTCGGGTTTAATCTCTTTGAAGAGTTTAGAAGAAGGCGGACGTAAACATGAAGAGATCATGATCTGAGAGGTTTCTCTCGGTTAGAAATCGTTATGACAAAAGCCAAATCAATGCCACATTCTGCACCATGAAGCACCACAGACATGTTTACCAGAAGCCAATTAGGCAGGCCAACACACATCAGTGCATTTTAATTCTGTTTGTCTGATCTCTGACAGAGGAATCCCGGCTCTGAGCTGGCAGCGCCGCTCCAGCTTGACTGGAATTAGATGGAAAGATAAATATATCATCCTATTACATTCAATACTCTAATATGAAACGGAAACCTGAGCCTTCTTCAAAAAAAAACTGACCAAACGGCTTTAAATGAGCTGCATGTGTGTGACAACTGCCAGAGTTCACTTTAAAGGAAGTGAAACATAACAAATGACAAAAAGAAATCAATCATGTTGGAATTGTGCTTTAAAGAGTGTGAGTCTTGTGTATATAAACCGCTCGTAGCCATCACTGGCTCATCCTAAAAGGCATTTGCAACCAATTAGGGCAAGCTGGAAAGGGCGAGTGTTTGGGGAAAAGGTTGTTTGGACACTTTGCTGTGCTGCCAGCTCAGATGGTGCGGTTCAACATGATGTGGCACTTCCTATGTGCTCTGCTTTTCATCTGACAGAGATGAAGGGGAGAAGGTAAAGAGTGGAGGTAAAGGAGCTGGAGGGAGGAGAGAGAAAGAGAGAGAGAGAGAAAGAAAGAAAGAGTTTCACCTGCGGGTGAATGAAAAGCAGCAGGTGATTAATTGGAGCCTGAATTGCTTCAAACAGTCAGACGGAGTCGACATTCACACTTGACGCATTTCCTTCTCTCTGCTTCAGCCTCCTTTTTTATATTTTTTCTCTTTTCAGAAAAAACTATTTTACCTGCAGCCGAGATACAGTTGTACACAAAGAAGAATATTACCTGCAGTAGACGAGTTACCATGGACACTGCAGTTAGACGGTTCTAACTACGCATATGATACCAGAGAACTGATGAGCTGAATATTTGCAAATCATTCTTCAGAGGGAAATGACTGCATTTGGGAAATGCATTTACTGAGGAGGCATGGAGGAACACATCTGTTTAGGTTTTACATAATGTTCGATCACTGACACTGGAGGTTCACACCTGCCTCAGTCATATTAAAGAGGTTTCCAGTAGCGATGGACGTCTTCTCCTCACAAATAACATTAGAGTCACATTGACAGATTTCCTCTTTGACTAAGACGTGTGAGGCGTTTAGGGGAAACTGTAAAGAAATGAACCCTCCAAATCATTGACAGTTACAGTTCATATTGAGTGACAGCAAAACAACTGCACTGATCCTGGAAGCCTGTGTAGGCTTGAAATTTGATCAGGAATCATGAATGACTCATATAAACGGAATCAACTGAGACATTGGTGTCAATTAGTCAATTATATCTAATTCACTCCTATCCTTTGTGTTCCCAGAAGATATTTAAGGGTGGCACCATTTCTAAGAAGGAAAAGAATCAGATTAGCACGAACTTCGATGTTAACGCCAGTCTGTGGCCACATGGGAGCATATTATAGCAGAGTTCATACAAGCTGTTCAGTTCAAAGACTGGTAACGGCTTGTTGTGTAAAATAAAAGGACGATGGAGAGGCTGAGATTAGAGGAAGGTGGTAGAGGTTGATGGTGGAGGAGGAGGAGGAGGAGGGAGGTGCCTCGAAGGGTCGACTTGGCCCCAAACGGTGCCACTTCCTGCCCCTGAGCTGTTGTTGACATGTGACGGCGGTCGGTGCCCCGACAGCTTCAGACTGGCAGCTGCTTCCGCTCACACGGCCGCGTTTCCTAATTGCCGGAGAAATGTTTATGCTCCACATCTCATCAAACGAATTAGACGACTTCAATGACGGCCCAGCGCCCCCTACCTGAACTGACACGCCGAAAATACCTCCGAGCTAGAAATGATTACATCAATATGCTGTAAAAAAAAAAAAAAAAAAAGACTGTGAACAATATTCACAGCTGATATATCATAGGAAACTACACATGTAGAATATCTGGAAGATTCTACACTATAGTCTATACTTACTGACATATGAGCAGCATATGACAGTCAATCCTGTGTTCGACAACACTTTTCCACTGCTCTGTAATAATGAAGTGTGGATCAGATAATACACGAGTGTAATTAGTAGGACAAGCGCACACACTTTGTAATTGGCACCATAAGTCATACAGATCTACTGAACGATATTTTCATAGTAACATTAAGTCACAATGTGACAACAGTCATCAAATTGTGTCCTCGCTTGTCGTCGTCACTGTGAGATGCGTATAAAAACACACTGTCAGCTATATTCCTGAGGAGCCACACACACCCTCCACATCTGCTGCACGCTACAGCTTTTTTTTTTCCTCATCATTTCTATCATCAATCATCGTGCTTATATATTTATTCATGTTACTACTGTCATAATGTGTCAACAGCAGCAGCAGAGAGAGACACCAAGTCGTCTGCAAAAACACTACACGTCCCCAAAGACTAAAACCATGGAGGAATTCAGTCGCACTATTAATTCACGGTAATTTGCACAATGTCATTCCGACCTTCATTTTTACTGTGTGACAGACAGTTGTGGCAGCAGCTGTCAGTGGAGAGGGAACACAGACAACTAAAACAAACAGACGGAGACAGTTAGAATTGAGGGAGGAAGGACGCCTGAGGAGGGAACAGCAGTGAGTTGTGAATTAAAAAAAAAAAAAAGAAAAGAAGAAAAGAAAAGAGAAAAAGGAGGAGAAACTCCCCTGGATAGTCAAGTGATCAGACCATACAGAAGCCAGGCCGCAGTCACATGAGAGAGACAGACAGTAGCTGTGAGAAGGTAGAAACAAAGAGAGAGAGAGAGAAAAAAAAAACATCCCTGAAGGTTCCTGAAGGTTTTAAAGACTAGAAATATGTGAGTTTAAAAGACAATAACAAGTAGCAGAAGGAAAAAAAGATACACATATAAAACTAATGTACACAACAAAAGAAAAGTTAAAACCCGGCTATGTAGTACGTTCTCATTTATGAATCCCACGTTAAAAAAAGTCGCTGCAAAACTATGCAGCTATTTTCATAAGAACGAACGTCAATAACAGTGATGGTAAATTTCAAGCCTTTTGGATGTGAACGTATGCAGCACAGTAATCTGTTTGATGACATCATAAATATAGCATGACCTCACTCAAAAAAAGGCTCGTTACACCACTGCCTAAAATCTGACCTCTGAACGGAGACAACACAAACGTGCACTTATTCTTGGATGACAGCGTTTATCACATCAAGTCCACTCAGGTTCAGTTTTATGTTATATGATGTGCAGACTCCTGTTAATTCCTGTGAGCTTTTCCCAAGTGACATTTCCATCCCACAGCACCAGACATCATCTGTCACAGTCTGACAGCACAGTGGGCTGGAGATGCTGGCATGAGGTCACTGTATCTATATATAAAACCTGAGCCTCAGTGAATCCGACCTGCTCCACTGAGTCTGAGCACGGGAGACACAGACAGAGGCACAGGAGAGGGAGGGAGTGTTATATTGTGTGTATGTGTGTGAATTTTGGTGTATGTCTGTGTGTCTGTGTGTGTCTGTCTGTGTGTGTGTGTGTGTGTGTGCTGCTAGCCAGTGAGGAGAGTGGCTGATTGATGACGGAGGTGCAGACGCCAGGCAGACAATGGCCTAGTAATTGTCTGCCACTTCTCCCTCTCGCCCTCCCAACAGCGCCTCCCCTGCCATCCACTCCTCCCACGAGATGCCCTCTCTCCCCTTCTCTCTGTCTCTGTAAAGCAGGTCAGGTGTTCATCACTGTGGTGCACAGTAATGGAGGAGCTGTGAGCACAAATCCAGTCTGAGGCCAGCAGGGCACTTCTGTCATAACGCGTTCCAGTCTCACAGAGGGACGGTCACATTAGCCTTCCCATTTATACAATGAATAAAGAACAGAAAGATGATGGTGCAGTAGGTCTGCAGATACGCAGGTGCGAGTTCAGAATTTTACTTTATAAACAGGAAAAGGGACACAAATATCCAGAAGAAATGACAAAGATTGTGTATTGGATGAATTCATAGCACTAATGTGTGCAGACCCCAACAGTGACAGAGAAAAAGTGATGGGTTTAGCTACAGAGAGTTGGTGTTACACACAGTTGAGCTGTCCTGTCTAGTCTACAGAGTCTATATATGGAAGGAGAACTATTATTGTTCAGGATGAGCTGCTATACAACAAGTTCAATAATCTCCTTCAATAATTTACCTTTTGCAAAATGTACAGCACTTTAATGTTCAGTGATGAAGGCAAAACTTCCCATCATCACTTTTATCAGAGACGGGAATTGGAAGAGAAACTTCTAGTTGACTTTAGCAGCAAATCTTTAACCTTAACCTTTACCTGTCTTAACCCATTTAAGTTTTTACACCACAGGAAAACTAGTTCTATTAACTAACGATTTTGAGACTTAAGACTTAAGTTCCATGTTGTGAAAAATGTTCTATCTATCTTCTAACTTCTAAAACTTCAGTCTATCCAATCATTTCATGAAGAGAATCTTGTAATAAAGTATATATTTTATTAAAAAATCTTCTGTTCTCTGTCTGTTCTGTTATCCCATGTTCAGACTTTACATATACAAATATTTACAGATTTGACCGCAATCCAATGCAGCAGCATCCTGAAACACACCAGGCTGCTCCGAAAATGTCAGCACTCGTTCTGCCTCGCGAAAATCTTGGACCAACTTGATGCTTTAAAAGCTGCAAAATACAAGTTTGACTCTGTGAAAGTTTCCAGTTTCCTGTAATAATACGTTCTTCTATTAAACTCATCCATCAGAGGAAAAAATAAAAAAAACAAACAAGACAAACTAACCAACCCTGAGAGGCTCTGTGTGCTACTTCATTAGTTTCTCTGGTAGAGAAATAAAATCTTGAACTTCAACTGGAACATACACTCACGCACAAATATGTTTGCATGTGAGTGCAGATTGGCTGGTGATAGGCTAATAAAACATGCAATGGCAGGAGGAGAAGAGGGCTGAAGAACAATCAATTAGCCTGTAAGTGACCAGTGTTGAGTAAACACAGGAGGGGTTTACAGGCCAGTGACAGCTCTGTGGCAACCGGCCAGATCACTCAAACCCTCTGGAACATTACACACTGTAAGAAATGTCACTACAGTCAACACACTGAACCGGACGCCAGAGGTTGAAAATCACTTTCTCCAAATATACAGCGCTGTAAAATGTTGATTAACGCAACCTGAAGTCATGCCACGATGAAGCACAGCAGAGTAAAGAAAACAGAAATGCAAATGACTTTTGCATTTAATGAGATGACTGTGTTGCAGTAGAAATGCTGTCACTAATCTCTCTGTGAGTTTCAGTGCCCTGAACTCTGAAAACACAGCAAAGTCCCCTGGATCCTCAGAGACTCATCCTCCATAATTCCTCTGAATGTTAACGCTCCACTCAGTTAACAAGGACACTCTATTAACAGACGCTTACAGTTTAGCTAGATCTCTCTGTAAACAGGGAGACAACTTAGGCACTGTTCTATACACACACACACACACACACACAAGCACATGTGCAGTAAAGCAGGCCTGAGTGATACGCAGCTCCTCCCACATACTCTTCAATTGACAGCACAGGGATAAAAGTTCACATTTTTCCATAACGAGCCGACAGCATCAGCTCGTGGAAAAGTCTACAGAGAGGGCAGCACTCGTGAAAGCCATATCAGATGTCAGCGGTGAGCGGCTTTCAGAGAAGCACATTCACCGGTGATGGGAGCGTTCAGGAGCTCGGCGATAAGCAGGAAAACACCCACAGAAGAAGGTGAAACTGAGGATGAACGCGGTTGGGATGTGTTTGAGGTGAGGCGAGTCCCGTCGAACCTCAGCGCGGTCGGCTTCGAGCTCGACAATGCAGCCTGCGAGCTGCTAATTTGTAGTGCCGAAATGTAGCGGAGGCCGAGAGCACAGGTCGTTTCCCTTGGTCACCGGGGCTCGAGTCCCAGCAGTTACACAAAGAACGACAGCGAGCCAGAGTTTTCTCACACAGGCCACATCCCAGTGGAAGCTCCTCACTTCACATTAATGATGTGATCATCAACTCAATCCTCGTTCAGAATAAAAAAATAACACCTCTGTGTTTCCATTGACTCCCAATATACCAACTCTAAACATTTCATTGAACTTTTGACCTTGGAGCCGTTAGTGATCCTGACAGAGGTACATGTGGTTCTTGGCCTGACCCAGCCAGCGCTGTTGTGTTGTATGTGAAAATTCAAACCACTTTACATTGTTGCTTTCTTTGGCACCTTGTTGGTGCTTAGCTCCCGTTGCTGTGGGGAAACGGAAACAAACTGATTGTATAAATAAGCGCCACTTCTTGTAAGTTAAATGATTTTGCTGGGAAACATTTTAGGAAACATTAAAATTTTCAAGAACCGGACAAAAGGTCAATTTATAATATGTTTAGGGTCCCAATCAAATGGTTTTGCCCTTGATCCTGATCCAAGTCTTTAAAAAGTGAGTACCTGCCAATAAAAATGGACACAGCTGTGTGGTTAGTTCAACACAGGACTCGCATTAGCATTAAGACAAAAAAAAAAAATGCATTTTTTTTTTTCAAACAAGTCCTCCAACCTAAACAATGGTAAAACTGTGGATGTTTTGTCTCTGTGATACCACCAGGACATGAGTTACTGTCAGATACAACAAAGAGAACATAGATCTGTGTGTATATTAGAATAAATGACTGATAATCTTTAGTAAATGTATGGTTTGGTTTAGCATTGCTACCTGACTTTTTCTTTTGTACCTGTCATACATCCTATGGCCACTTGAGGGCACTGTCATTGATTGTAAACATGATTTATTAGGTTGATGGCTCATACAAAACTTGTTCTTTAAGGGAGAACTCACTCATTAGCTATATATCAGCTAATGTGCTGCTCAAAAAATTCTCTGCAGATATGCTCCTATCACACACAGGCTGCTTTTTTGTACTGAGATGTTATGCTAGCAGATGCTAATTGTGGAACCTGTCGCCTGCAGCGGAGAAGAAGGGAGCTACTCTCTATCTAACTCTACACCAACAAAACTTCAGCTAACACTGACTCGAGTGACTTCATCTGAGAACACAGTGGCCTCTGGAGACACTACTACTGTTTTCACATAACCAATCATGCTAACCACTAACCTGAGAGCACACGGTGAGTCGGAAAGTTCATCTTTGAGTTTCAGTTTGTGTACGTTCATTGTCAGATGACTACAGTATACCCACAATTCCTCTCTCTCACTTGTGCTCACCGTGGGTTAATGTGAACATTTGAATCTTTTGTACCAGTACGTCAGTATGAGGTTTAACACACTGAGCTGCAGTGTGTATCTTAACTGGCGCTGTGTATTTTGCAGAGCAACTGGGACGTCTTTAAATATGTCATATTAATCTGTGAGGGAATCAAAACAGATTTGCTTGTATAAGGGTCACCAGGCCTCGTGATCCAAAACAGCACTTAACATCCAGGAATACGGTGCATGACGACTGCACCTGGACAGCGGCGGCCAATGAGATGACAAACGAGAGATAAAACTTGTGGACGGATAATATTTTTCTAAGCCAGTTCACATAATCCACTGAGGAAAAGCCTCGGTTTGATCCAATTTCACAGTATGTTTTACTGGACTGCTGAGTAATTCTGCGATGATACAGAGTGAGACTGATAACAGAGGAGCAGAGACGACCTGCGGTGATGAACACCACACAGCTCTGCTGCTTCCAGGTGCTTCCAGGAATAGCAGCGCCACTAATGGCGCTGGCCAGCAAAGTGGCCCATAATGCCTGTTGATGGAGAACACAGCCGACCAATTACAGCGCCCATATCTAATCACAGGGGTCAGGGGTCAACTCCTATTCACCATTCGTCTTCATTTGGTGTCCCTGTCACTACTGGAGGGAGCTCAGCGTACAGTCACACACACACACACACACACACACACACACTGGATATCCATGTGCTGAATGTGAAGCAGTGATGTAATAAAATGCAGTTGACATTCAGGCTCCATCCACACACACTCTGCATATTTACACAGACAACACACACACACACACACTGATTCACATGCTGGCCTGGTGCAGTGATGTAATAAAAAGTGGCTGGCAGTACAGGTCTGCTCAGACAGCAGCTTTATGAGAGGAAGATCATATTCCTGAAAAGCCTGAAGCTTCTGCTGTCTCCTCTCAGAGGACAGAGCAGCAGTTGTTATTCGGGATGCCTCGGTCAGACTGTGCGTGTGTGTGTGTGTGTGTGTTTATGTGTGAGTGTGTGTCTGTCCACCGTAATAAATCACATACTATACGGCAAACACAAATACAACAGAGCTGCGGTTAGTGTATTTTGGGATTTTAGTTTACACAGTTGATAATCCTACATAGCTAAAGGTTTGGTTAAGAAACAAAAAGACGTCATCATGAGATACCAGTGTACACAGATGGTAGGAAAAAAAAAAAAAAAAAAACAAGAGTTGACAGTAGGAGAAGTTGTGTTCTCTATAAACCAACTGTAACGAGTGGAAAATGTTCTGTAGAGAGCTGAAGTCATGATGTCCCATCCGGCTCACTTCTGTTCCACTAAGCTTCTCCTGCTCTGTGTGTTTCTGTAGGTTAATGGATTCTACTCTGAATCAAAGCAGCTCTATTCATTATATTACTCTAATAACAATGTGGGAACAAGGTGACAACAGGCTACAATATCATATCCCAGTATAGAGCCATGTATTGAATCAGTGAGGGTCTTAAATCTGTGTGATATTAGTTACATTTACAAAGCCATGAGTTCTTTGCCCACATTTTTCTCATTCCTTTCTCTCACTACACTCTATCTCCGTGCTCTGTATGACCCCACATAGGTGGCCTGCATCTGAGGCAGTAGCCTGTATCTGATTGGCCAAATATATTGATATGTAGATGCATGCGTGGACGCTTAGGACGTAGATATAAGCAATTATCACAGTTGAAGTCAGTGCCTTATGTTTACATTAAATTCATTTGAGCATCTTTCCTGCAGCCACATGGAAGAACACAATGTGTTGTCCAAATGAAAAGATAATATTTGTTAATATTGGAACATTCTAATATGCTTCAGAGCTGGATTTTCTGTCATGAGCGTATGTACATATGCTCTTTCCACCCCACATGGAGCCCTTTATTCTAACTCATGTAACTTAGCTAGTTAGCCGTTAGCTTCAAAAATACAATCTGAAGCTGCACAAAACTAGTAGTTTTGTGTTATGTATTAACATCAGAACTGACCTGACGTTACGTTTCACCACTGAACCTGACACAGTAAAGATGCGTAACAATGAGCTAAATAATTATTTCTGAAATAAATGAACAGGATCAATCAGGCTGCTGTGACACGTGCAGACTGCACATGATTTCACCACAATATTTCCTCAACGCTACAGACACACTCTCACTCCTCCAAACACGTGTCGTGCTACACACAGCTGGACGCCTTCATTACTTAAATCTTCTGACAGGACACGAACGCTTAAGTCTCCTCTGACACCACAGAGCTGTTCTGAAATGTTCTTAAACAGCAGCGTTACTGTGGATATGCAGCTCTTAAAAAAAAAAAAAAAAAAGCATAATGGACACCAGTAGATGACGCAGGCAAAAAATTTGGTTGTTTCCCTGTGTTATGTTTCAATCCCTGACGATCAAAACTGTGACTACAGCTGTGTAATGTGAGATCACACTTTCTCTACAATCTATTGTGACAGTGGTAGCAGCTTTCAAAGTTTAGCGACTGATCAGCTCAGATCAGACTTCCAGTGACATGAACACCTTTCCAAATGAATGGTCGTATTTTCCACAAAATGCATGGCTGCACATTCGAGTATACGTGTTTGAGCACATGTAGCCGAGTGTCCTGGATTAAAGGAGTCATCTATGTTTATCAGCCAAGTGACATTGCTGCTACTCTGCTCTGTAAAATGTTATTACAGCTGAGGAGAATCATGGATGACACCACAAATATCAGACAACCAAAATGTAAAAGCATGATTCACGGAAAAGAAAGGTGGAGTATACAGTGCACGAGTGTGTGTGCGTGAGTGTGTGTGCGTGTGTGGAATTCATCGGGACAGACCGAGAGGAAGCAGAGGAAGCAGATCAGTGAGCAGGCTCCAGCTGTGCTGTGCTCTGAGGCAGAAGTGAGTTAAGGTGTGAACACACAGCCAGGCACTGCGTCTCACCCCGACACCCTCGCTCAACTCAGTTCCTCCCTGTTAGTTAGGAGAGGCAACCTGATGGGAGGGAGGTGGTCGGGGGGCGTGGGGGGTCATGAAACAGCTGTTAAAGCTGCTGTTACATCAGAGCTTCAGTTCTTGCACAAACATCCATCCAGATTTTGTCTGAATGTGTTTATGATGGACTGAAGTTCACCCTTGACATCAGAGGGAGTCTCTTTATCTGAGGGAAGACTTTCATTATTGCAGCTATGATCGTCCCCATCAAGGTTTTTTTTTCTGATCTGATTCAGTGTCTGAATCAATTCAGCTTGTTTTTAAATAAGCATCTAACACTTTGAATTAACAGCTGAACCCAAATAAATTTGAAAAACTATTGTTCAGGAGCCAGATCATGAGTGTTAACGATGATGCGTCGAAGCTTAAACTATATAAATGGGACAGAAACTGGGAACTGAGCAGGTTTGGGTCTGATTTATGTAGTTAAACAAACCATAGATACAGTTTCTGCCACTGATTAACACTTTTTATTGCATTACTCACAGTCGGTACAGTGTCAGGCAGCTGATGAGGCATTAATCACCTGCATTATTTGGTATAAACACTTGTTTGGGTTGTTGAATGTTCTTCCACCTCAAGGTAAATGTGTTTATGATACGTGTTTTGCAGAACCACACACATAGCACTGAGCTGCTCACCTGTCAACACACATCTCTTATGACAGAACGTGCTGTGGATGTGAGAAGAGCGAGGAGAGGATGAAGTGTCACTCACCTTCGCATGTCTTGCCATCTCCCTTGTAGCCCGGCTTGCAGATGCAGTTGTAGGACTTGGGTGTGTTCTGGCAGAGGGCGTCGAAGCTGCAGTCGTCCAGACCCTCCGCACACTCGTCTGTGTCTGCACGGACAACGGCATCAGCATCAACAGTGACATCAACATCCAGTCAGAACAGGTTCAGAGAGTTCAGAAGGTCCTGATGTTGATATGACATCTCACGTCTCCGTCCAGAGAAAATCTCATGTACTCCTGACCTTGTTTCTACCTTGTGTTAGGATGAAATCTTTATGTGGTGGATCATGTGAAAGACAAGCACCTGTTGGCCATTATTGTAAGGAGCTGACCATGCTATTGAAGGAGTTTGCTATCACTAATGTGAGCTGAGCTCCCATCCTCAGTGATCTGTGAAAGCCGTTCATGGTAATTCCACAGAGAAACCGAAATCTAAAATCTTTCATTCAGTCATTCTTTAGTTTAATGCAGTTCTCAAACACTAACATTTGGAGTTGCCTCGTTTACCTCAAAGCAACTGAATTTGCTTTCTATATTTGCAGATCAACCAGTCCCGGCGTGGCCTTTAGCTAAAATCACATGCCCTCTGTATGACAGTGAGAAAGAGCTCTGAGGTCAAGGTCCAGCTTCAGACAACACGCAGAGAACAGAGGGTTTAACAGCTCCTCGATTGATCAGGTTATTGATAGAAGAGCGGGTCACATCTGGGCCTGGAACTCAGGGCAGAGGGCCAACTCATTACACAGCTTATATACACACACAGATGGGTGTGAATAATATATATAATCCTGAGTCCTCTCGGCTATAGAAAACCTAAGTTTCCTAAATAAATCTGAGTCTCCCTCATAAAATTAAACCATATAATCCTGACTCCTGTATAAACCTGAGTCTTCTGTATATGGTAATCCTGAATTCTATAATACTGAGTCCTCTGTATAAACCTGAATCTCCTGGTTTGGACAAAGCCCTGCCTTCCTGCTTGGTGCTCCACTGTCTCAATATTGACTCTTCACCCAGTCACAGCAGTTGTAGGCTGAACAATGTGCCGCTGCTGCTGCTGCTGCCGCCGCCGGGTCGATATTGGGCCCACGCTGCCTCCCTGTTCCTCCTGGGACTTTCACGACCCTCCACACCCCAGTCCCCCCCCCCTCCACACACACATATATACACACACACACACACACAGCACCCCTCCCCTCCTCAACCCACTTACACAAACACACACATATTCACAATCACCACTTCTCCACCTCCCTCCTCTACCTCTCTCGGCTCCAGACGGGAGCACCATATAGTCTGAGACAAGATGCTCTCTCGCGGACTTCGCTTCATAAAAAATCGCCCTCGGTAAATCATTTGCACCGTTTTCCAGACGGGTGGAACAGAACACAGTCACTGCTCACACTTCCAAAAATCAAAGCGCACGAGTCCTTAACCCAGAGATCAAGCTGCGGTTTCCCCCATTGAAATTGACATTTGCGCGCAGGAAACAGAAGTTCCAGTGAAGTCTGTGTGGCTGGTAAACCGACTGGAAATTTATTTGCACATTACAGATGTTTTTCAGAGAGGGGGGAAAAGGAAGAAGAAGAAAAAAAACTGTGATGTAAACTGAAGTTTCTACCAAAGACACATTGGCATTTACGCAATGACCACTGTCAACGCAGAAATGTGCGCTTTGTGCCTGTGCCAATCGTGGTGAAAACGGTGCGCAAATGAGTTTCCAGTGCCAGAGTGGATCTTTTTTTTTTTTTTTTTTAAATACTACGATGCTGCTCTAATGTCACACATTGTCAACACACATACACACATGTCACAAAGTACATTTATAAGACCAAGAGAGCGAGTTAAGAGTGTTTAATGCTGCGCTCAATCATCACAACCAAGTCATGTTTCCATCATCCAGCGCCGACAGGAGCGTGGAGCGCGCACAATGAAGAAGACAGAAGAGGAAAAGGGGAGAGCTCTTACCTGCGAGTCCGACATTCCCCATCACCCTGCAAGTATTTATGAGGAGGATAAACAAACAAACGTCCCGGGAAAAACAAGCGCTCCCCATGCTGACAGACGGTGTGAGGATTTCAGCAGGGCTTTTCTGATGGGGTTTGGACCGTGTGTGTGAGTGTGTATGTGTGTGCGCGCGTGTGGATGTGTGTCTCTGATACGAGAGGAGGAGGACCGCTTTTGGTGGAACTGGCAGTGGCAGGGGGGAGAGAGAGAGAGAGAGAGAGTATGAGAGACAGGGGAGGGAGATCCGGCCCCCTGATTGGCTTGTTTGTGCCAGTGGGGAGAGAGAGAGAGAGAGAGAGAGAGAGAGAGAGAGAGAGAGAGAGAGAGAGAGAGAGAGAGAGAGAGAGAGAGAGAGAGAGCAGTGAATGATGAGCAGGGTCATGGTGCAGGTTTATCCAAACCTAAACCCCACAGGTAAAAATAAAACTGTGCGTAATCACTGTCATATGGAGACAGACCTGAGGTCAGATCACTGTGGGTCCAAGGATAAATCTGAATGTTCAGAAGAGACAATACAGTTAATATATATATATATATATATATATATATATATATATATATATATATATATATATATATATATATATATATATATATGCCTATTGATGTATATGAGCTGTTTAAACACATGAGCACAATTTTAGGATAATCAATCAGTGTCAGATTATTCATTCGTTTATTTATTATTTATTGTCGAAGATATTTTGCAATACAGTGAAATTACAAAGCCTTATTACCTGCAGTAGCATAGGTGGTAATGTGCATGTATATAACATTAGATAAATCATAGATATACCAAACAATGCAAGACAGTACAACACTACACACAATTGAGACTATACAAAGCAGGACTGTACAATCTATGGTGGATTTGTACAATCTATACATAACAGAATAGAAAAAGTGATTGTCCTGAAAATTATAGCTCATTCAGTGTAACTTGCATGTTTTCTAGGCTGCAACAGTTAAGGCTCAGTCAAAATGCTGTAGCTGTAGACTCATACAAACGTCTCCTAGTACAGACCAGCTGTTTGGTCCACATTCTGACACTGTGAAGTCAAGTGAAAGTGAAATTCCGCCATCTGCTGGACAAATACCGTCAATGATTCAGGACTAACTTCGGCCCCACCCACTTTGATAACCTCTCGTTTGTGTCCAATCACAGAGATTAGACTTGGTGATGCATTCAAGAGCAACTCAATTGTCGGACTTCACATTGCCACCCCCAGTTAGCAGCTTCTTATGCAGTGTGCGACCACACTGTCTCAATAATAAACATATTAGCAAGAATTATAATTAATGTTGTAGCTGCAGATGTTGAACGTGTCATAATAACAGTGTGTATTGAACGCGTCAGTGGTGAAGTGGTGCACTCTATGAGACTAATACCTGCTGTGTTTGCTAACTTTTAAATTAACATAAACACATGAAGATTACAACACACCTCGTTACTATAACGCGGACAAATTGTCAGCGACTGTATGGTTCATGTAAACTATCAGTAATGGCAACAAAGACGGAGTAAGTATTGACACACCGAAGGAGGAGTCCGCGAACGCAGCACGAGACTTGACGGACTGTCATGGCGTCTTCCCTGAAGGGGGTTTGGTACTGGAGAAAGTAGACGCTGTCATTTCTCTTTTTGTCCGTCGAACAGAGCAGTTAACCGCAACTGTCGAGGCTTGTAGGAGCGGGTACTCACCATGGGGACTGTCCATGCGAAGGTAAGGCCCGTGTCGTCCAAACAGCCCGGCCCGGCGGGGGGGTTTTGACCATGACCTCCCAGTACAATGTGTACTGAAGACTGCACTGTCTCCTCTCAGCATCTGTCCCTGGTCTTCAGTCCTTTGTCCAACCCGGACACATGCACATAAACACAGCAACGCTAACACCGAGTGTTAACATTAATAAAACTGTCGGTGGAGAACCAAAGTAACCGTCTTCATATTGCAATTAACCGTAATGCTGCTAATAGACAGGGCGCCAGTCCCACATGCAGCGGTCATCCACATGCACATGATTAAATACCTTCTTATACTGAGAATAACTATAGTTCTTTAGAGGTATTTACAAAAAAAATGTAATTATTATTCAGGAAATGACGTCATTGTGGTGTAATAGTCTGGTGAAGTGTTTTCTCTGCTGCTCAGAGACCAGGGTTGAGGTGAGATAAATTGGTATTTAATGGATTTTCTTTTTGCGTGGACCTGCGTTGGCTACTGTGTCTGGACTGACATGTGCCGACCCTGATAAAACCACACCCACTGACTGCTCTGCCCGTCTCCTTCATGACAGCTGACCTTTAAAGGAACACACAGAGTTTACACACACACACACACACACACACAGAGAGAGAGAGAGAGAGATTTGGTTGCTTGGTACAAAGTCAATTATGTAATTGAAAACACAAAAATCAAAGCAAATTATTATCAGCTTCCAGAAAAGCAAACAGTGTATAAAAATGGACTGCACATTGATGCTATGGAGGCTGAGCAACTTGTATCTATTGTTCTGCAGCTGTGATGGAGGAGGTCCAGCAGCATCCTCTTTTTTTTTCTTGAGACACATCAAACTGTCTCAGGTTGTTATGTTACATTTACAGAGGTACGGTAGAGATCGTTGTCATGTCACACTGTTGCACTGTGTGGTTTTCCAGCTGCACCACAGAGGAGAGGACGAACCTTCGAAGGGTAGTGAAGTTGACTCAGAGCATTATTAACACACCTCTTCCACGCCTGGAGGAGGATCATGTTCTGGTCACTGTATTCACCTTGTAAAAGCACAGACCAGTCACATCAGGGACGGTTTTTATTCCCAAGCTCTGGTTGTGAGCAGGACGAGCACTGGTGCATGATGGAGCAAGACTTGTCTTGTGCAACTGCATAAGACCACAAATTATCAAACTAAACTATCGGTCTGTGCTTTCACCACAGCTTATAACCCTAATGGATAACAGAGTAAGAAGGAATAGGAGTTATTATGGGGCTATTATGTTTTTCTGCATTAGAGTGAGCAATGTAACTTACATCACTTTCTCTGTGGCTGATGCAGAGTCTGGATCCTCTCCCGATGCATGGCCGAGACTTGGGTGTCAACCCCGATGACTTGATGGAGGCTCCAGAACCGGAGCAGCAGGCCAAGCAGGAGATCCTCGAAAACAAAGATGTGAGTAGTAGTGTCATTATCACAGCAGCAGCTTTTATGTAAAGTACTAGAGTAGATAAGAAAGCCATGCCTGCCCTTGTATATGGATGTAAAGATAATTTCTAACACAAGTCCGTGACATGATGTGTTTGACTTGGAGCAAAGTATAGACTAACTGACAACTTGTGTGTGCTCAAAAGAGAGAACATGTTCAGAGCATGCGGCTGATTACATCTTAAAAGTGTCATCAATGTGTGATTACGATGTCTTTTTGATTGCAGGTCGTTGTCCAACATGTCAACATCCAAGGTCTTGGAAGAACTAAAGAGGATCTGCTCGGCTATGAGATCAGTGACGTGTTTCACGCCAAAAACCTTATTGATGTAAGTATTAGTGAGCACACGGCTGCATGAACATGAAGACATAGTCATAAAAACCAAATGCTTTTTAGTCACAATGTGACTGTATATACTGTGATATGCAGTTATCTATTGCCTTAAGCTAATCATAAATATCTTTGACTGAAAACTGATACATCCAGAAGTTGAAGTTGACAGTGATCTTTTATTTCATCGTCTCGGTTACAGGTGATGAAAAAAGCTCACGTTGCCAGGCAACGGCTGCTCCGCCTGGGAATCTTCAACGAGGTGGAGGTTCTTATCGATACGTCTGAAGGTAACGATGGGTTGTCTGACATTTCCCTAGATGATCATTTGCATTTTTATCAGCAGGAATAGTTTTATACGGCTTCACTGCGTCCTCACTCCGATTGGCTGTGTCACTCCTCAGGTGCGGACGCTCTGCCCAACGGTCTCGATGTGACTTTCGAGGTGAAAGAGATCAAGAGACTGACGGGAAGCTACAACACTATGGTTGGAAACAATGAAGGCAGCATGGTGAGACACCTAACCTTACACAAGTGAGATAAGACAATGCAGCCAGCGGACAGCTGAGCTGATCCTAGATCTGCACACAAACGACACAAACTTGTAACCATCTGTTGTTTTCCAGGTGCTTGGTCTGAAACTGCCCAACATGTTAGGCCGAGCTGAGAAACTCACCTTCCAGTTCTCCTACGGCACCAAGGAGACGTCCTACGGTCTGTCCTTCTTCAAGCCGCAGCCTGGACACTTCGAACGCAAGTAGAGTTCACATCTGATCCTCATCTGTCTGAGCAACACACAGTCCTGTTACAGTTTGAATGGACATTTCTCACTGACTTTAGAGTCTGCTGTATGTTAACCAAACACCATTCTGGTGTTTTTACACGTGTTAGCTGGTTAAATACATAGCAGGTGTTTGCAAAATAGCACAAAATGTTAAAATCACTTATCATTTTCATTATATCCTGTCAGTTTCATTGAAACAGTCAGTACATATAATTCCTGTTGGATATTTGATAATAGTGAGATAAAACCTTCTTTTCCATGGCAGTTTTCAAACATGGTTTCCTCTCGTTTCAGCCTCACACTCAACTTGTACAAAGTCACTGGTCAGTTCCCGTGGAGCTCCTTAAAAGAGACTGACAGAGGGCTGTCTGCCGAACTCAATGTAAGCGTGTGTGTGTAGAACAACACAGTGCACCACACACATCGACAATCATTAAAAACTGCTTTACTTGGGGCATCCTGAGAGCTGAGTGGTTAGGACATGTACCACATTTTTCTCACGTTTGTTCCTATAGTTTGTATTGAAACAACACTATAAAGCAGCAGCTATTTCACACAGAACTCCTCAGAACTCCTCCTCCTTTCCTATACCTCTCTACTGGAGCATTGCACCTCTCTTCTTTTGCCAACTTCTCCTTGCTGTGTTGGAGTCTCTCAGCAGATGCTCTAAAAGATTTAGATCTGGACTCATTCCCCATGACACAGCCTCACCAGCTTTTTGCCTAAAACCTTGAATCCCTTTGTTTTTTGAAGCGCGCGTTGGTTCACTGTTCTGCTGTAAGACACGTGAAATCTGTTGGAGACCCAGCTTTCTGACACTTTCTGACACATTGCACAAGATTTCACAATACGATACACAAAGCAAAGACATCCAATGAATCTGACGCAGCAAAGCAACCCCTAAACATCAGTGAACCTCTACCATGTTTGACTGTAGGAGCCGTGTTCTTTTCTTTAAAGGCCTCGCGTTGTTTTCTGTAAATAATAGAATAATCTACTTTACATGTCAAAAACAAAAATGTCCACAGAACATTCTCCCATAAGGATTTTGGTTTAAAAAGAAGAATCATTCAGTACAACTCTTCTCTTTTGAGGGACACACTGAGGGAGATTATCTCCTTGACAGTGTTTGTACAGTAATCATAGAAACATTAAGATCTCTGGAGATATTAATGTTTTCTGTAAGTTTGTTTCTCAAATCCTGAGACAGTTCTTTGCTCCTCTTTCTTCTCTTAATGCTGAGTGTGGTACAGACAGGACAAGTTGAACTGATTTGAACTGGTCTGATTTCTATATTCCTAGTGGTGAGTTTAATTACACAATAAAGGAGCATCAAAGGCTTGAATACAGTTATTTCTCAAAAATGTCATGTCCATTCCTAAAGCTCTGTGTCTCAGATTTGGCTTTTTATTTAGTCTCTCTGCTTAATCAAGTTGCTCCAATATAAACTAAAGAAGTAAACAGGAGAATACCAAACAATTTGTAACTGCAACAATATTCTAAGAGCAGCGGCACAGTATCTGACCTCTCTATCCTCTTGCAGTTTCCTCTGGGGGTGACCAACCACACGTTGAAGTGGGAGGGTGTATGGAGGGAGCTGGGCTGTCTGGCACGCAGCGCGTCCTTCGCCGTGAGAGAGGAGAGCGGACACTCGCTGAAATCTGCCCTATCGGTACGTTCTAAAAACTCTCCTCCGGGAAGCAGTCTGCATTTTCTAGCAAACGCTTCCGACGTTTATAAAATAACAACTGTCATGTCGCTTTTGTTCACAGCACACTGTGTCAATCGATTCAAGGAATTCTGCGATTTTCCCAAGCAGAGGTGCCTTACTCCGCATCAACCAGGTCAAACTCAACGCCTGTGTCCATAAACACGCACTTGTTCTATTCCCACTACTTCACATATGATATTTTTTTAATGTAGCAGCTAAACTCAGACACATATGAAGAGTTGGAAAACATACTGACGTGTGTTTTGTCTGCAGGAGCTGGCTGGCTACACAGGAGGAGATGCCAGCTTCCTGAAGGAGGACTTTGAGGTGCAGCTCAACAGGCGTCTCTTCTGGGACTCGGTGAGACAGAAATCACACCTGATTTACTTTACTTTAAATAATAATTAAAAAAAAAACAAAAAGAACTACAGCGTTGTTGCTAGCTGGTTGTTAGTGCTAAGACAATGTGTTGGTATTACCTGTGGTCACCACCGGAGGGCAGCAGAGACACAACAAATACGCCTTGTTGAGTCTTGTCTTGTTCGGATCAGACTGTGTCCTCTGTGACGTTATGGTGTATGAAGGAAACGTGTCGTATCTTCTCAGGTGTTGTCTGCGTCTCTGTGGGGTGGGATACTGTATCCGCTCGGAGGACAGGCGTCCTGCATAGCCGACAGGTGCGTTTGGATTCATTCAACAGCTGCTGTTGGATTGAACTTGCAACAAGAACAAAAGTCTGAAAAAATACTCTTTTAGTCTTTTCATTTTTATAATTTATCACCCAAGAGACGTCCTATGTTTTCTCCAGTGCCGATACCATTGAAATTGTAGGTTTGATGATTTTCATGTGGTGTATTTTGTCCAGGTTTTACCTTGGAGGCCCCACCAGCGTACGAGGGTTTGGGATGTACAGTATTGGGCCACAGAGTGAAGGTAAAAACTACACATCTTTGCGCAAACTCAAAATAAATACATAGAGTACATCTATATCTATCAAAGCATCGATAGACAGATAGCTATATCTGTCTAACTAGAGAGATGGAGATATAGATAGATACAGTATATACACACAGTATACAGATACAGATATATACTTAGAGTTTTAACACGTATTTGATTGATACATTAAAGTGCAGAGTCTCTCTCTTTAAATTAAGACAGAAATGTCTCACTCATCTGCAGGAAACATAGAAAGAAAAACATGTTGCATGTGTATGTTTTGAGTCATGTATGAGATGAGTTTATAAATGTACAAAGATTCATTGCAATAGATCCTCCTTCCTCATGCTGCTCTACTGTGTCCAGGTGATTATCTGGGTGGAGAGGCGTACTGGGCCGGTGGTCTGCACCTCTACACCCCACTTCCTTTCAGACCAGGCAAAGGAGGCTTTGGAGACCTTTTCAGGACACATTTCTTTCTCAATGCTGGCAACCTCTGTAACCTCAACTACGGTAGGTGCGGCCACATTATTACCGTAACCGTACATGCTGCGTTAGAGCGAGGCGTGGTGACGCGATGTGCCGTATGTGCAGGTGAAGGACCCCGGGCTCACCTCCAGAAGTTAGCTGAATACATCCGCTGGTCGTACGGGGCGGGCATCGTGCTGCGGCTCGGAAACATCGCCAGGCTGGAGCTCAACTACTGCGTTCCCATGGGAGTTCAGAATGGAGACAGGTGGGAGCCGACGACGCGTTTCTCCAGCCGATTTACACAGAAAAACTACTTTGCCCGTGCTTTGCTTTAACTCAAGTCATCAGATGACAGATTGTTCTCCTCCTTGAAACAAACCCTGACGATCAAACACTCTCTCTCCTCTCAGGATCTGTGACGGCGTCCAGTTCGGAGCAGGGATTCGCTTCCTGTAAAGGCAACACTCCGCTCATCTCAGTCCACCAGCAGAGGCTCTGCTGTGAAAAGGGAGACCGTTTGTTTTTTTGTTTTGTCAACTGTAACTTGTTGTAGATCATGTAACACTAGCGTGGGTCCTGTGTTTTTGGGAAAATGTGCCTGAGCCTCCCACCACCACCACCACCACCACCACCCACCCACCCAGCTCTCTTTGAATATAAATATACCCTCATTTGAAGGATAAAGTGCCAGTGCTGGGTCACACACACACACACACAAGTGAAGCTTTTTACCAACAAGAACCACTGTCAAACAGGAAATAGATATTTATATGACGATTTATTTAACAGAAACTACAAGACATGACGAAAACAATCCAGTTTCTAACAATACATAAACAGTCGATCCCTTCAGTTAATATTGTGTTTGATCTCCAGCGTTGGCACCTTTTCTGTGTTTCCTACGATGACACAAAGTTAATTATTGACCTGAATGTTGATGAGATTGTTGGCACGTTCCTCTTTGCCTTCCAGGACCGCTTCTTACCCAGGAGCACGGCTCGTTGATACGTTTGTTTGAGAGTTAAATATCCACCAACGACCACCACAAACACAAACACACACACACACTTACAAGCTGTTTGGTCGAGTTTGATTGAGCTGTAACGGTGCGTTGAAATGACTGAAGTCGCAGAGAGAGGAGACAAACTGAAACCGGCACTTTCTTTTTTTTTTTAACCCAAACAGTGTTGTAATATGAAAAGAACCAGACCTTTTTGTGTAAAAGTGGATCGTTCAGACGCTGCAGTCAGGTGGATGTTCATCTCTGGGGCACAGCAGCAGAGGTGGAGTCAACCAGGTCAGCATCCACCACCAGTGCTCTTACCTCCAGCCCCCTTGTTTGATGTCGAAACTCACAAATAAATCACACTTGCTCCCCTGGTTTCTCTGTGTGCTTTTTGAAATACACAATCATACAATCAACAGGTTAAACTGAGTTGATATGTGTTGTTTTCAAACTTAAAGCTACACGACGCTGAACTATTCAGGGAATAGACAATGGAGCAGATCTCTCTCTGTTGATTAGTTAATAATGTTCTGGATCACATCCCTCACTACTGTTACAAAGATAAATAGCTGAAGGATATTGACTGGGTGGAATAAATACAAGAGCACCTTCCAGGAAGCAATAAGGTCTACGTAGGGCGTACTGATTTACCTGAATACACCCCCACTTTACGGCAGAAACGAATTGTGTGCGTGTGTATCACTGCCAAGCCTCACCCTGCAGCCTGTTTGAACCTTTGCTCCACAGGAGCCTGTGCAGGGCAGTTGAGTGTGGATGGAGCCAGATGTGTGTTTGATCAGGATAGTGTGTGGGAGTCCAGGCAGCAGGCGACCGCCACAGAGACACAAGTTTGAGAGTAATTTCTCACTCCTAAATAAAATTCAATTGTTAAATGACAAAGGGAGCTCAGTTAATTACATGAATAAATAAATAAATAAACATCTGTGATTACTTTGAGGAACGAAGGTTGATCTTTAAGACAAATTACAAGAACTTTACGTGTGTGTGTGTTGCTGCCGTGGACGACACTGCGAAGAGGTTTAAAGAAAACAGATCAGGTAAAGAACAAGTCTATATGAGTCACAAGTCTGTGACCCAACGTCGTCTTATAAGAAATACATATGTTACAAATGCTGCTGTTCAGAGCAGACAGTGTGATGCAGGACTACTGGGAAAATCTGCAGCAAATAAACCACTGCAGAAAATTATAAATAAAAAGAAACAACTCCTGAGGAGTGGAAGTCAGTGTTACAGACTGATGAGTCTAAATTTCAAATATTTACTTCAAACTGAAGAGTGTTTGTAAAGCAAGTGTGTTGTTGAGCTGTTGAGCTCTTGTAAAACCTTGTGAAAGATGCAGAAACATGCTGTCCCATCAGGAATGTGGCTGGTTGGACGTTCCTCTGTAACTATGACATTGACAAAATGCCACTTCTGGTCTTCTTTTTATTTACAAAGTTTCTGAAATATTAAATTTGGAAGTGAAAATGTCTCTGCACAGTCTCCTTTAGTTGTCTGTTATCGCCACATGACACTCATTTTTAGGTAAAATGGTAAAAAGTAATATATTTTTTTAAAACTTTACCTTTAATAAATGTATCAGAGCTTTATTTCAGAAAGATATAACTGCACTGCCACAGGATAGATCAAACTGGAATCAATTTATTAATGGTTTAGATTGGAAGAAAGTCTGGATTTTACCAATTAAATAGGTAATAACCAATAAAGTTAAGGACATCTGTTTTAAACTCAAAGAAAGATATTGATTTTCTGTGCCTGTTTTATCCTTGTAAAAGCCCTGAATCTATTTACTTATGTACCTGATTTATCTGATAATATTGATGAAAATATTATGTTACTATGGAGATTTGTATTGTTTGGTCTCTCTCTCTCTCATTTCATATTCATAAATGTAAATCCACAACTAAGACACAATATTTCTCTGTTTTCACAGAGGAGATCAGACATTACATCAACTCATCTCAGTACTCCTCTTATCAGAAATCAATGAAAACAATGACATCTTTTAACCCATTCAATATTTTTTAATGAATTATATATTGTATTGAGTACTAGTATAGTAGTATGAACATATAAATATGTGTGTAATATACTTGTGTGTGTGTATATATGCATACATACAGTATATGTTTATATTTTCATATTACTATATATGATTGTATACTATACTGTGTATAAATATATCTATATACATATACATATGCACACACATATACATGTATATGTCTATGTATTCATATTACTATGCTAGTATATAATATAGTGATGAGTCTTGTGTATTTAGATGCATAATATCCCTTTGGGATTAATAAAGTATTCATCTCT
The DNA here is from genome assembly GCA_016801845.1 of Polydactylus sextarius. Classification (NCBI taxonomy): domain Eukaryota; kingdom Metazoa; phylum Chordata; class Actinopteri; family Polynemidae; genus Polydactylus; species Polydactylus sextarius. The sequence continues at coordinate 14,997,177 of CM028923.1, read as the reverse complement.
GAACCAGAAGTGATTTTATTTTTATTTATTTGTTTATCTATCTTTTGTTTTCTGGGTATTTGTACTGCTATATAGATAACCTGCCCGGACATTTTGATGCGTGATGTTGATGATGGAGGGAGGATCTGTCATAAATGATAAGGACATAAAGGACTCTAAAAGAGTCAATCCCTGAAAATTAAATCTTCCATGAATACCACAATGTTATGCATGACCCACGATGACCCTGTCTATTGTTCATTTGTTTGTCTACGCTATTTCCTGTCCTTTCAAGTTGTAAAACTATGAAAAATAAAGTATTAAATGAATAAAGTATTCATCTGTCTATCTACCTGTCTGTCTAGTAAAGTAGTAACTTTCATGATCTGCATGACCTTGACTGAAAAGTCAAGGTGAAGCTGGCAACATCAGCTGAGCATTTGGTAACTGCAAGACATGGTTACTTAAAAAATAAATGAATAAATAAAATCACTTGAATACAGATTTGCGCAGCAGTTACTGCTTCAAACTTTAAAAGACTGTGCCTTCTGTAAACTGTGTTAATTGAAGCTGTGAAGTGTTCAGATAAAATAATTTTCAACAGATTGTATGTGTTACAGTAGAGGACATGTCAGCGTCGCGTTTGAATTCCCACGCGTGACCGCGCGGCAGAGAAGATAGCGAGCAACGCGTGAGCGCGCACGTTCGGCGCGTCCTGCGTCTACTCGTATAAGCCGTGCGTGCAGGACTCCTCAGAGCCTCAGCGCGTCAGTCACACACTTCGGCAGGTGTGTGACCCTCCTGCTGCAGTTCGGACCGGTGTTTCTTCTCTACACACTCTTAAAACACACTCCTCCATCATGCTGTGGACGGCGACTCAAGCCTTACGGAGATTCTCCACCTCGTCCGTGAGTAGCGACGCTCCGCTGCGGTGCAGCGCGGATGGACAGCGCCTTCACACTGTGATGCGCGGATAGAAGTGAAACTGGCGGATACTGGGAGGTTTGACGGGAGGTGGACTGGGGTCACGGTCAGGGTCATAGTTCAGATTCACGTCTTCACGTCTTAGTTAGTCTCCCCGCTGCTGCGTTTAAAGCACAGGCAGCAGCTGTTCCAGGATCAGTGCCAGGCTGCCACGTTACTCCTCCACCCTGTGTGCTCTCACTGTACTGGCCTTCACTGTACAACCAGAGTAGGAGTTGCATCAGCACACTGAGAGTCTGTGGCTCCTGCAGAGCTGCAAGGAGATGTTTTTTTTTCTGTTTTACAGCAAATAGCTGCTCTGTGAGTTCATGTCATTGAATGCATAACGGAGCACGTTGCTAAATGCAGAATAAGGCAGGAGACTGTGCCTCGTGCGCTTCACGGAAACGTATGTGTGAGCACGAGAAACCTGAGACCCCCCCCCCCACGTGTGGCTCCGGGCAGGTGCTTTGGGACGCTGCGCGTGCAAAGGCAATCAGCTGATCAATCAGTGATGATTAATCGCCTTGTGATTTGTTAACTGGTCAGTCTTTAGTTAAGGCCAGAATCATTATATAATGACGATGTCGATGCTTTTCTTACACTTGACTACTTAAAAAAAATGAATGAATGTGACATCATGTCAGTCAGTAAGAATGAGGCTAATTCATAACAGATGTATAGTGATGATACTGGCTGTTAATTAGTGTCGTTTTTTATTCAAATATTGGAGAAGAAAACGAAATATTACAAGTGCAGTGAGCTGTTTGAGATCACTTAGTGTTAGTGATTGACGTCAGAAGTGATGACGTCCCAACGTAGTCAGGGTTATTGCAGCTCACTTGTTATTACAAACCTTTGCTGTGATGTTTGACAGACCTGGATAACTTGCAGTGGCAGTGAGACATTAGTGAGTTGCATAATGGGAAATGTTATGTCCATTGTTTGGTTTTTATCTGTGTCAATTGTCTTTAAAGGTCACCAGTACTGTGTTAGTACAAAGTAACTGGAATGCTCCTAGAAACATGGTGCATCGTGGGGCCCCCTCTGACTGCTGTGCTTAAGTTACCCCCACCCCCACCTCTCACCCCTTCAACTCCCTCTGTCTACTCCGCGGACGAGTTACATAACATCCACAGTGTGAAAGCGACAAGTTGTAGCAGATCCTCTTACCACATATCCTGATTATGACTGAATCTAGCATGTTGTTTACTTTTTTTACAGCATTATTACCAGAATAAGCTCAAGCTGGCCATCATTGGCCAGAGCCTGTTCGGCCAGGAGGTGTACAACAACCTGAGGAAGCAGGGTCACAGGGTGGTGGGTGTGTTCACTGTCCCTGACAAGGATGGGAAGGCGGACCCCCTGGGTGAGTTTATTCTTATTCCTTATGTTGGTTCTGTGGTTTTCTTAACATACTGTCCATTACTGTGTCGTCCTGCTGCCTCTATTACCTTATTACATCTGTGAGCAGTTCACTTCAGTTCTGATGGAAATGAGAGCACAGTCTATAACCACCAAATGAGGCAACATAAAAATACCAGGGTCTGGAAAACAGGGCTGAGCAAACTGTGATGTGAATTCATACGCAGCAAATTCTTCAAATGCTTTTTAAAGTCTATCCAGTTTATCCAGTGAGCACGTTGCACCGGATATTATCAAAATCAGTTAGAGCTTTGATCATCTGTGAAATTAAAAGTTTATGTTTTGACCCGATGATTAAATCTTCCTGGTGTTGTTTTGCACAGAGTTAGTGAGACAGATAATGAGACGTGTTGGATTCTGATAGTTCAGTGTAGCGGTGTGGTTCGGCAGATGCCTGCGCCGTGGCTGAGGTAGATGTGTGTTGACTTGGCAGCGCTCTGGAACAATGACGGCTCTTTATCCTGCGATAGCTGTGGGATAGTGGCTCTATTGTCTGAGCAGGCGGAGGCCCCGTGTGGCCTGGAGACGCAGCTATGAGGTGAAATGTATGATGTAATCTTTCCGGGAAGCAGCATCATCTCTGACTGTCATCAACAACTTCCTGCTGTTCTTGAAGCCACTTAAGTTTAATTTTAGACAGTTTAAGATTTAACATTTACTGTTAAAGCTTCCTGCAGTGCTGAAGCTGCTGCTCTGCAGTGTGTTTGGATGAACTGTAGACAGTTTTAATTTAGTTTGTTTCCATCACTGCAGGTTAAATTGGTCAGAATAAAACTTTTTTTGATGTATATAGGACTGTGTTATAGCCCATGAATATTGGTGGTTGTAAGCTGGAGGGGGGTGGTGGGGCGAGGGGCAGTGTTGGCCTGTTACATCAACAACACACTGTAGCATGGCAGGCCAGCAGCAAGACTGATCTGGAGACAGCTGGTTCAGCTGCTGCACTGTGTCATGTTTGTTACAGCTTATCACAGCTGTAACAAACTGTGTGTATGTGTGTGTAGCAGTTAGGCCTGGCTCTGACTGGAGTTGAAGCTTATCTCACTCCCGTTCGAGTGGCTCAGACTGGTCATGAGACCCTGACACTATTTATCATTATGTACGTATATGCAGCAGTGCAGGAGGTTTTTCAACGTGTTTTGGTTGAATTTAAGGAGAATGAAAAGTGACCACAAACGTCACAACTGAGAGGTCAGAAGGTCAGTGAGTGTGAGTGTGGGTGGACTGTGTTTGTATAACAACCACACAAAGGCGCTGGGTCGTTTTAAATTCCTATAAACTGATTTCCACATTCAAGGGAAGTGAATCTACGGGGGAAGAGCTGCACCAATAACTGAGTTAATATTAGCTCATCACGCACATATCGGTATCAGCACATGCCTGCTGCTCAGTAGTAAAAAACTGTAGCACGACACAGCCAAAGCAGTGTGACTGTTACATACAGTTGTAAGCAGGAAGTTCGTGATTTGATGGGCATCGTGACCAGAATCAACCTAAAACTTTAAACTTTTAAATGTTAATTAAAGTCATTTTAAAACTGATGCAGTCAGGTTGGAGGAGGTACAGAAAGTCTGAGGTTGTTGTCCTCTCTGCTCCGTGTTGATAATCACTCCTTCCGTCCATCAGCGGTGGCGGCGGAGAAAGACGGCACTCCGGTGTTCAAGTTCCCCAGGTGGCGTGTGAAGGGGAAGCCCATCCCGGAGGTGGTGGACGCCTACAAGGCGGTGGGCGCCGAGCTCAACGTCATGCCCTTCTGCTCCCAGTTCATCCCCATGAATGTCATCGACCACCCCACGCACGGCTCCATCATCTACCACCCCTCCATCCTGCCGCTGCACAGAGGAGCTTCTGCCATCAACTGGTGAGTGTAATGAATGAAAATTTGCACAAAAGAAGAAGAAAGAGAGAAGTATCAGTGGGACTGTGCTGGTCTGATTTGACCAGTCGTTTGTTACCAGTCTACAGTGTCTGATGTTATTGTGTAACTGTCATTTGTCTTCTGAGTTGACAGTCAGGAGGTTTGAACCAGTTCTAACGTGCTGGTTTTCTTATCATTTCCTGTTGGTGTTTTCTGTCCCCCACCCTCTCTATCTCTTGACATGTAGTAGCCTCCATTTGTGTTTGCCTAACCCGACATGTGTTGTAAAAGATTTGAGCCTAAATATCGATGAGAGGCTTCTATCGCCAGCTGGATTGTGTCTTATCATCTGGTTGATTTCTACTCTACTTCTCTTATCTCTCTCTTATCTTTCTCAGTTTCATTGGTTTATGATCGACTTTACAGCCTCGTTTCCACTTTCCGCTCTGAAAACAAACACGTTTTGGCTCAAGTTCAGATGTTTATGTCTTTTATCACCAGGACCTTAATCCAAGGTGATAAGAAAGCCGGTTTCACCGTGTTCTGGGCAGACGATGGCCTGGACACCGGACCGATCCTGCTGCAGAAGGAGTGTCCTGTCGAGCCCAACGACACAGTGGACACACTCTACAATCGTTTCCTGTATCCAGAGGGCATCAAGGCCATGGTAACCAATGGGAAATGGATATTTATGGTTTAACTAGTCTGTTTAGTTCCATAAGAATTGTTGCCCAGAGAACATTATACCAACACGCTGTCTGTTACCTGGTGCAGGTGGAGTCAGTGCAGCTCATCGCTGATGGAAAAGCTCCTCGAATTCCCCAAACAGAGGAAGGGGCCAGTTATGAAGGCATCCAGAAGAAATCCAACGCCAAGGTGAGTCAAGTCAATGTTCAGTCACGTGACCTTCTCCTCACCGTGGCGACCAGGGTCCTGGACCACAAGGCAGACGTATCTTTACATTATCTAGCTTCACTAATCCTAATCTAAGATTTTCTCCGAGTGTGTTCTTGTCGACATGGTGGAGTTTGCAGCATGTGACCCATCACGGACATGGACGGGTTTACTGGGAACATGTACAGAACTTCACAGCTTCAATCAGTTGGGCAGTGATGTCACTGATTGGTCAGTGGGCGGAGCCTCTATCTGTGACTTAAACTGAATTTTTGTCTTAAATTCAGTTTAAGTTACAGTGGTGATTCACCCGGAAGTGAACCGTCATTTCAACTCCAGAAATGTGGAGTTAAATCCTCAGTAAACCCAAATCCTGCTTCATATTCTAGGCGTTTGGAACAGGACAGACCATGCAACTGTCTCGGTCTCACCTGTATCTCCAGATTATTCCTTGCGTTTCTGGTATTTCCTGTCTGACTGTATGCGTGTTTGTTGTGGGTGTGGCCTCTGCTCTCTCTCTTATCAATTTCTTCATCACCTCAGTGGTATATGTATATTTTGAGCCGCTCCCTATGTTCCAGCCATGCAGAACTGTGTGCTTACAGCTTTGTGTGTGTGTGTGTGTGTGTGTGTGTGTGTCTTTGCATTAATCGCTGTCTCCCCTGTGCTCAGATTTCCCGCCTGCCGCACCCTCAGCCCTGCTCAGTACTGCGTCGCCTCAGCCCTCTGCCTTGTCTCCTTGCCTTCATCCTGCAGCCGCTTGCTCCCTCTGACCTCAGCATATACCTGCCATAACCCTCACCTCCACCCTCTAACGCTAACTGTTCATTCAGTGAGTCTGTGTCCTGCGTCTGTGCTCCACTGTCCATCCTGACACTGTGCATCCTGGACGACCGAGATCCTGATTCACAACATCTGGATCAAGCAGCACAGAGAACCTGATTTTCCCCTGACCGACTTTGAGCCCCTGACTTAGTAGGAAATGTCATTATATGATAACATTATAGGTCTTTCAGTTGTTTCACACTGTTAAAGAGCTTTTGTAGATGAGTAAACTATTCATGCTATAATTATATGAAAGCAGAAAGTGATCCTGGTCTTGTATTGCAGCAGGATCACTCTGGCCTCAGTCAGAGCGAGACTCTGTGATGTAGAAGTGAAACCTTGGGTCCAGCTCGGTCTCTGATGCTCAGAAAAGCACCTTCATTCAGTTAGCAGCATGGAAATGTAATGTTTGCTCAAAAAGTGGCACAGAGCCAGATATGTACATATGGAGGGAGTGGGCAACGGGTGTTTATCTCAGAGAGGAGGGGGACCGAGGTGGAGCCGATCCACTCTCTGGTTTGTCCCTCACAGACACATTGCTGGCTCTGTGTCAGAACATACTATTCTTAGTGCACAGGATCGGTTTGCGCCATGGTTTTTTTCCACGTGTCTCTCTCTCTGGGCAGCGGGTGGCAGCCAGCTGTTGGGCTTCCCTCTCTTTCTCAGAAACTCTGGTCACCTGTTGGGAATGAATCTGACCGGTCAGCGTCATGTTGACTCCGGCTTGTTTCTGCCCCCCCTCAGGTCAATCTGGCCCAGCCGGCTGAGGCCATCCACAACTGGATCCGTGGCCATGACAAAGTCCCTGGAGCCTGGACTATCATCGGTGGTCAGGTGTGTTTCTTGGAAACCAAGTGAAGAAAATTCACACAATCAGAGTGATGGAAAGTTTTAGAGCTGACTATTTTTGGTTTAAAAAAATATGTCAGCAACAGCCTTAGTATGTCAAATGCCACATTGTTGCAGAGTCTAGAGGTAGTTTTCATCGTTTCATTAAAGTTTCATTTAAGTCTAAACACATCCACAAAACGTCTTATTGTAATGATCCTCACTGTGTGATCTCCCTCAGCCCGTGACCCTGTACGGCTCCTCCATGTTGGGGGGGTCATCACCAGCTGGTCAACCCCTGGACATCGAAGGAGCATCTCAGCCAGGTGTGGTCACCAAGAACGGCCTGGTCCTGTACGGAACTGATGGCAAAGCTGTGAGTCTGTCTGCAGTTTGTTGTACTACAAAACAAATATTCAGAGCAAACAAAGCTGGCAGAGCTGGAGTGTTGTGATTGCTGTAAGCTTGTTACTGATCGTACACATCTGGTCCACAGCTCATCGTGAAGAGTCTGCAGTTTGAGGACGGGAAGATGATTCCTGCTGCTAAATACTTCTCTGCTGGAGAGAGCAGCAGCGTGGAGCTGACGGACGAGGAGAAGAAGATGGCCGAGGAGATCAGGGCGAGTGAACTACTGTATTAGCTGATTCTTTTTTAAACTGCTGTGTTCTGATGACCTGAAATTCACTGTTACATTTCTGTGTTAACAACAGAGCATCTGGAAGGGAATCCTCAGTAACGTCCCTGCCATCGAGGACTCTACAGACTTCTTCAAGTCTGGCGCTGCCTCCATGGACGTGGTCAGGTGAGGGAGGAGGATCAAACTACTGTGTAGTTGCCTCCGTGAACACTGGTGACGTGTTGGTGTGTGTTGTGTTCAGGCTGGTGGAGGAGGTGAAGCAGAAATGCGCTGGTGTGCAGCTGCAGAACGAGGACGTGTACATGGCCACCACCTTCCAGGATTTCATCCAGATGTTCGTCCGCAAGCTGAGAGGAGAAGACCAGGAGGAGGAGCTGGTCATCGACTATGTGAGTTGCACAGTGTTTTTTAGCGAAGTGTGTGTGAGAAAGTGACTGCGCATCTTGGCGCTTGGTGAAGTGACCGGTCCTCGTTTGTGTTTGCCTGTCGCCAGGCGACCAAAGACGTCAACAACATGACGGTGAAAATGCCGTACCAGTGCTTCATCAACGGCCAGTTTGAGGATGCGGAGAACGGAAAGACGTACAACACCATCAACCCCACTGATGGATCTGTGAGTCACACACACACACACACTAATCCAAACCCTTTCACTGCACATGCAGCCTGTCTATAACTATCACGTCCTTCACCCAGGTCATCTGTAAAGTGTCCTACGCCTCCGTGGGTGACGTGGACCGGGCTGTGGCAGCAGCTAAAGAAGCTTATGACAATGGACCCTGGGGCAGGATGAACCCCAGAGACAGAGGAAGTCTGCTCTACAAGTAAGTAGCTCTATCTTGAGGACTGCAACAGCGTTCTCTTTGGAGTTGAATCTAAGGCAATAGGACTGTTGTAATTTCTTGAGGATGTTTCACCTCTAATCCATGAGGCTTCCCAAAATGTGTCCTCTGTGGGTGGACACCAGAGATGTAGAGGTCAAAGGTGTATGAATGACAGTCATTAGGGAGCTTAGGTAATTTAGATGGTGGTCATGTTGTTCCCACCTGAGGCAGATGACTTGTTAAGTCTTCCAGGAAAGTTAATACACCTTTTGTTTACAAACCCAGCTCAGCTAGGGACAGAGGTAGCATCATAAAAACTAGTTAGTATGGAAGTTATGATTCAATGAAGGACAAATTTAGTAACAAATAACCCACAGGTGCTAAAGGAAAATGACTACAATAAAGCATGGGTCTATCAGAGCTGGTTGGTTCTGATGTCTAAGTTAGGAAAAGGAACAAGAAGAAAACTTCACTCATCTTTTCAAACAAACAGAAAACACAAACAGGAGTAGCACCTCTACAACTAGTGGAACTTACCAGTTTAATCCTCAATTTTTAAACTGGTGGTGTTATCTGGATTGGATTTAGGACTGGGGTACAAATACGATTAATTCCTACAAATAAGATAAAGTCTTGGAATCCACACACAGAATATCCAACAGTCCAGTTTTCTCACATTCACTACGTCGGATGCAGGAGGTTACACAGTCTAGCCGCTGTAATGTAAAACCTCCTCATGCACACCAACCCGCCGACCTCTGACCTCCTCCCTCCAGACTTGCAGACCTGATGGAAGAACACCAGGAGGAGCTGGCCACCATCGAGTCCATCGACTCCGGCGCCGTCTACACACTGGCCCTCAAGACTCACGTAGGCATGTCCATCCAGACCTTCCGCTACTTCGCCGGCTGGTGTGACAAGATCCAGGTCAGTTAATGTTGACCCATCTAAACTGTATCTTCGTAAAGGACAGTCTGTGTGTACGTGTGTGTGTTAGTGTAATAACAGGAACAAATACTGCTGTTGGTTTCAGGGCAAGACCATCCCCATCAACCAGGCCAGGCCCAACCGCAACCTGACCTTCACTAAGAAGGAGCCTCTGGGGTAAAATCTCCTGTTGTTCATTTCTGTAAGTAATCAGAGGTGAGCTGTGTGATTCGCTGAATAATGAGGAGTGTGTGTGTGTGTGTGTGTGCGTTTCCTGTGACAGTGTGTGTGCCATCGTCATCCCGTGGAACTACCCTCTGATGATGCTTGCGTGGAAGAGCGCCGCCTGCCTCGCAGCTGGAAACACACTGGTGCTGAAACCTGCACAGGTGAGTCGTGCAACACACACACACACACACACAGTGTGAATGAAGACTGGTTGTACTGTTTTCTACAATGTTTCTACTACTTCCAGGTCACTCCACTGACGGCACTGAAGTTTGCTGAGCTGTCAGTAAAAGCCGGAATCCCTAAAGGAGTCATCAACATTTTACCAGGCTCAGGTAACGAGCACGAACACACAACCTGGAATCAAATATTCATTAGAAATAATATGTAAATCCTGTATAAATCCTGACCCTTCCATTTCCACATCCGTCCTGTAGGTGGCATGGTGGGACAGCGTCTCTCCGACCACCCTGACATCCGTAAACTGGGCTTCACTGGCTCCACTCCTATTGGCAAACAGATCATGAAGAGGTATGATCCAACATATTTGGAGCTCATTGTTGGCTGAGAGTAGAGTCATGTGATCTCTCATCCTCTTGTCTGTGTGTCTGTGTGATTTCCTGCTGCAGCTGTGCGGTCAGTAACCTGAAGAAGGTTTCTCTGGAGCTGGGAGGGAAGTCGCCTCTCATCATCTTCAGCGACTGTGACATGGACAAGGCTGTTCGCATGGTGAGAATCAGGAATAGTGAATTGTCAGGCTGATTCCACCTGAAACTGAAACTTTATAAATAGATCAGTCAACAGAGAGTCTATCAACAAAAGAGTGATCGCCGGATGCCTGTATATAAATAACAGACCAGAAAACATGCTGAGGGAAAAAAATTGCAATAGAATAAGGGAAGACAAAGACCAGTAGAAGAACATCAGACTCCAATGAGACCGATGGCTACATGTGTGTAAATGTAATAACAACAACAACTGTGAATCATTTTGTTCTGTGTGTGTGTTCCGCAGGGTATGAGCTCTGTGTATTTCAACAAAGGTGAGAACTGCATCGCCGCCGGTCGTCTGTTTGTGGAGGAGTCGATACACGATGAGTACATCAGCCGAGTGGTGAGTGAGACCTCAGCCGCCTCCACGTTCTCAACAGCTTAGAGCAGAGGCGTCCAAAGTATTCCACAAAGGGCTGTGTGGCTGCAGGTCTTTATTCCAACCCAGCCGCAGCACCACCACACTTGACTCATATAATCAACCATCTAAGTCTTCAGACAGTTGATTGGTCAAACTGTTTGTCAAACTTGCAGCCACACGGTCCTTTTTGGAATAGTTTGGACATACTCAACTGGAGCAACAGAGGCTGAGATATTCCAACTTTTAGTCTCTAATAGCTCAAGCAAGAAAAACGCTGGCTCCTACACTCCCCATGATGCAATGGAGTCATTAATACAAAGGGATATTCCTCCATCCTCTCCTTTCAAGGTGGAGGAGATCAAGAAGATGAAGATCGGCGACCCTCTGGACCGCTCTACAGACCACGGCCCACAGAATCACAAAGCTCATCTGGACAAACTGCTGGAGTACTGCGACATCGGCCTGAAGGAGGGAGCCACGCTGGTGTACGGAGGCCGACAGGTGGACAGGCCGGGTAGGACGATGGAGGAGACACTAGCTCACGCAACAGCCACCTCATACTTCACAAAATAGTTATTTTTCATATTTATATAATCTTGTTAATGGTGATTTCTCCTCAGGTTTCTTCATGGAGCCCACCGTGTTCACTGACGTGGAGGACCACATGTTCATTGCCAAAGAGGAATCCTTCGGCCCCGTCATGGTGGTGTCCAAATTCAAAGACGGGTGAGATATCAATACATCATCTGGCTGCGGTGCTGTTGCTGTTGGTGTTGTCACATAATCGACTGGTTACAAGTTTTTTTTTTTTTTATTCCATCCAGCGACGTCGATGGCGTGCTGGAGAGAGCCAACGACACAGAGTACGGTTTGGCCTCGGGCGTCTTCACCCGCGACATCAACAAGGCCATGTACGTGAGCGAGCGGCTGGAGGCCGGAACCGTGTTCGTCAACACCTACAACAAGACAGACGTGGCTTCGCCTTTCGGAGGCTTCAAACAGTCTGGTTTCGGCAAAGATCTCGGTGAGTAGAGGAGGTGAAGGTGGAGGAACGCTGCGTCCGCTGCTCTGAGCTTTTAACTTCATGACTCACACGTCTTCTCTCTGTCTCGTCCAACAGGAGAAGACGCTCTCATGGAATACCTCAAGACCAAAGCGGTGACTGTGGAGTACTGAAACCCGGACGCACGCTAACAAAAAAAAAAAACGGACTCACATGTTAAACAGGAAGGGACTCACCTGTCTGCTGCCTTCAGACATCCAGCTTCTCTCAACTTGCCGTGTGTGTGTGTGTGTATGTATGTGCCGTATGAGTGATCTAAGCCAGTCTGGACTGTGTGACTGTCTTGTCCTTTGGGGGGGTCTTGACCTTTTGACCCTCACGGATGTTATCTGCACACACAGACCCCGAGCTGGACCCTGACTCTCCTGACGGGAGCTAAGCTGAGCTGGTTCTGTGTGTCCCCCCCAGACCTGAAATCTGTTTTCCCCATCGTTTATGACACTATTCTACACTAATTTCAAGATGCTGCCTTCAACGTTCCTTTAATATTTCTATTCACTCCTTGGACCGTCACGTATCTGAAAGCAGACAAAGCTGGTTTGTCCGTGAATGTCTTTATATTGAAGGATGTGTTTGGATGCCATCTTGCTTTCGGTTTTGAGCATCAAATCTCACATTTTACTGTGAAGTAATGGACATAATTTTTCATCAGTGATGAGAAAACAGGGTTCGGGTTCCAGCTTAATCAATAATCCACATAAAAAGCTGTTCAGTTTTCTTAAGTAATGTCTTAATTTCTTAAGAAATTAAGCTGCAGAATGAACTCTGACACACTCGTAGCAGAGGAAATAAGGGATATGATATGTTATAATGATGCATTAACGAAAGTCTTAATGAGGACAAACACTACTGCCAAACTTCAGTCCTTTGGATGGACTTCCTGCCTTGTAGCCAGGTTTTTAGCCACAGCTCAGCATTAACACACGACGATGACCGTCTCAGATCTGATTCACATCGCGCTTCGAAACGCTTCCATCTTTATTTCCTGTGTCGTCATCGGGCCTAAGAGATCCGAAACGTGACGTTTTAAATCGTATTTTTCATGCCAGTCAATAAAAAGGCAGTTTAAAAAAAAAAAAAAAAAAAGTATTAAACAGTATTAAACAGTTGACTGCCGTTTAAGCCGGCTGTGTTGAAAGCATCACACTACCAGCATCTGTCCCCACAGCCTCACTTTACACATTCTTTTCTCTTCCACTCAGATTTGACTTTTTTGTAAATATTTTTTAACAAAAGGAGGAAAAACAAAAAGACTTGATATATTTTTGACCTTGTATTTGTCAGACAAGAGGAAGACTATACGTTAGAACACTATTATTATATTCACTTAAGAAAGCTGCTGGATGTTTTTACGCATCTGTGAATGTGAAGAAGTTGTGAAATTAGTTTTCTATTTGTCCCACATTGTCAATGAAGGCAGCAAGGGCTAAACAATATATATATATATATATATATATGAAAATAAAAAAAATAAATAAAAGTCTTTCTCTGTGACAGTGAAGCAGGTGAGAGCTGCTGCCACAGTGAACAGTCTTCAGACAGTATTACCACACGATGCTGAATAAAGTTCAGTTTGCATTTTACTGTGTTCTCTTATTTGGTATTTATTATTAGTTAGAATTATTATCAGTTAGAATTAACAATTATACAGGGAGCAGCTCCGTCTGGTGTGCGATAACTATTAACTTGGATTTGTACCATATTTTTGATTAATCGTCACAAAATTAAGCTGCGATCGCGTTAGTTTCTCATTTTAATTTATATCTTAGTTTGGTTAAAACGGAGATTGTCTGTGACTTCAGTGTATCCCGATACATGACAGGCAAATACTGGAATTTAAATCTTTAGACTAGAATCTTGAATCTTGTTTTAATGCCGATTGATTCAGGAATTCAGATCAATATTGTGCAAATTAAGAAGAAGCCATCAGTGTAATGTAAATATTAATAAGCAATCAACAAAATGTAATTTATACAATTTTGTAAAAAAAAAAAAAAAAAAAACTAAAGGTTTTAACACTTCCATGCCATAACTGATTTAAAATAGAAATGTCCACAGGAAGGTCACATGGTCACACACTTCCTGTACAGTGACAAGTCACATGATCAGCGAGGTCATCACGATATCTTCTTGTGTTCCGTCTCCAAAGGCACTTTTGTAACTTTGACCTCGATCGAAAAATAATATTTTCTGTCGTCCCCATAGCAACGGCTCAGGCCTGCTGCCAAGCAGCAGCTTCCTGTTTTACAGTCCTTATGTCCGTGCAGCGGGATTAATGGCCCCCGACACCTGAGGCAGAGGTTTCTTTTGTTTTGTTTTGTCTATATCGTCCCGGAGGGAAAAGAAGCAAAAAGTCTGAGCAGGTGACTCGTCTACTCCCCCTGCTGGTTCAGGACCTGGATGTTGGCTTTCGTCTTCTTGCTTTTGTCTCCAGGTAGTTTGAGGTTATGCTCTGTGACCTCAGGATCGTCGTCGGAGTCAGAGTCGTCCTCAGAGTCGGACGAGTCTTCATCTTCACAGTCGCTGTCCGATCCGTTGAGCTCCACCAGCGCTACATCCTGAGATGGAAAAAAAAAATCACTTAACTCAATCAACACAAAAACCTTTAAATACTATAATCATATAATAATGATACAATCTATTGATAAAACACTTGACAAAAACACTAAACACAAAATGTGTTTGACGCCACGAATATTTATCCCAGAAACAGTAACATAAAATATGACTAACATGGTGTTTTGTGTCTCCGTTTCTCTGTAAAGCTGTTAAGAGAAAGACTTAAGAGTTTTGAGTTAAATGAAAACATAACCTTGACATTAAACACAAAACACCAATTCAAATGAAGAAAGTTTGCAGTGACCGGAGAAATATTGAAATCCAGGGGCATAAGTTTGATTCAGAGCGGTACGAATCATGTGGAAAAAGATCTTTTAGATCTTTTTAAGATTTGACAGCAGATGTGCACTCACCATCTCTATGACCCTCTGCGCCTCCTCCACACTCTCTATGTCAAAGTGTCCGGCAGGCGCCTCCTCCATCTGCCGCCTCAGCTTCTCGTTGGCCTCGGCCATCTGAGGCAGGAAGCTCTGCAGCCGATCAAGCACTGAAACGAGACAAAACGCATTAAATCGTCATCCTTGTCAATTATACTAAATAGTACATGAAAGCGGTGTCTCACCGCTGCTTCTTGGGACTCTCTCTGTCTGCAGGGATCCAGCTTTGGGTTTGAGGAGAAGCTTCTCACTAAGACCTGGAAACATCACAAACAAACATAATTACAAAAAAATCACAAACAATAAGTCACCACACAGTAAACAAACAGTGATTCAGCTCCAGTTAGAGCTGAATCACTGTGTAATAATGGTGTTGTTAAAGTGTTTCCCTTACATTAATAGAAACCAATCGATAACATTCACATTTGTGCTGATGAGTATATATCTCCTGTCATTTCTACCAGTGGAGCATTTGACAAAGTTTTAGTTTTTGTTTTATCGTTATATTAATATATATATAATATTCTCCAAACATCTGTCAAGTTTATATCAGAAAATATCCAACTTAATAGCTCAATATAAATATCAGTCATATATGACCTCCTGTTGGGTCTGAACCGACTGAACCCAGCTCTTGACCCGTGTATCACACTTAAACACGGTTACTTCCTGTTCACACCGGCTAACGGCTACGACAAACCGTACTCACCGGGTCCGGTGCCACACGACAGCAGAGCCTTGGAGCTCGTTTTCTCCACGTTGATCTCCATTTCTGAGGCGACGCAGTTCTGTTTTCATCCACATGCCACCGTGGACGAGCAACATCCGGGTCAGAGGTGAGAGGAGACATTTCTATCAGCCGTGGTTAATAGAGCGCCCTCTATTGTTTAGGAAATAACTCACTTTACGGTCGTTAAACACACAGGCTGATGGCTAATGTTTGCAGCAGACCCTTGTTAAAACTCCCCTAACTCCGTGTACTCTGCGCCTGCGCACTACTATCTACGTATATGTGTGTGGCACTTTTTGTTCCGAGATGAGCTTGTCATCAAAGGAAGAAGTCTCACTCAAATTAATTTTTGTTACTGTAATACAAGTCAGTTACAGTGCATAATGACAGCAAACACTTATTTTATTTAGTTACACCATAAAATCAAATTTTTAATTTAAACTGTTTTACACTCAAAATTGTTTACCTTCCATGAAGCTGGATCTTTACGACTTTTAACTATTACAGCCACTTTTTTCCAAACCGGGTGGCTCATCTATATTTCTAGACGATCTATGGTGGCGCTGTTTGCAGTGACGCGGCTCGGCGGCTGTCTGTCAAGGAGCAGGACTCACAGCTTCTTCTGCTTCCTCCTGACTTAAATACCTTCGCAGCACAAAGGTAACTTTTAGAGAGAGAAAAAAACCTATAATATAATACAGCGACAACTAGAAAAAAAAACTATTACTTAGCTAAATATGGCTACTGTATTGACCCGGTCGAGCCTCCTACTGGTTTGTTTTCTATTCTGCTAGCTAACGTGTAGCATAAACAGATGAGTACTGTTAGCTTGTGTTTAAGTGTTAACTTTTGGTGTGAAGAGACGTTAAAACAGGTTTTTGCCATGAAACTGTGCTGAGATTGAAGTGAACTCCAGCTGAGGCAGAAGACAGACAGGTAACGTGGAGGCCTGAGCGATGATGTAGTGCAGAGTACAAAGTGTAACCAACTCAGAGCTGATGTCTGCTGGGCGTCTTTACCAGCAGTAATACGAATATAAACAATGTTAAACAGCTGACGTGTGCTGACGTAATCTAAGTACTACTTGCGAAGATTTAAGTGTGTTTTCCTGTTCTCCCAAGTATGTGTGTTTTCTCTGTACTTTCTCCAGGCTGATGAGTCCCTGAAACCAGTGTTTAACATGGATGGCGCACCTCAGTCAGTGTAATCCACCTTTATTGCATATTACTTGACACCACACTGAGGTTGGGTGACAGGAGATGAGACACATCAGCCCTAGACCACATCATGAGTATCCAGAGTCTGGGAGGAGCCATAGGGGAGTCCCTGGGCTCTAGCCTGACGGTACGTATGACTGGCGCAGGTGGTGGGTGGAGTTCTCTCTCCCTGAAACCTGTGTCCTCCGGACGGATTGCCTCTCTGTTCCAGACCATGGTCCCCACTGGTTATACCAAGCTGCAGGACGAGCGGCTGGCCATGGTGGACCTTGGAGCCAAACCTGAAAGCAGCTCACTCCAAAACGGCTACAGACAAGAGACGTCGCACGTAGAAAGCCGACGCCACCTGGACCGAGCCTCTCGGTCTTCAGTGACTTTATCGGACTGTGGTGACGGTTACTCCGAAACGGAGCCCATGCTGGCTGAGAGAAGACTCTCTGGAGAGGAGGCGGACGAGGAGCAGGAGGAGGATGAAGAGGAAGGGCAGGTGTCTGATCAGCAGAATATGCCCAAGGAGTCACCTCTGGCGATGGCACTGCAGATATTGGTGCCTTTCCTCCTGGCTGGGTTCGGAACTGTGTCAGCTGGGATGGTGCTGGATATTGTGCAGGTAAACTGACTTACACCATGACTGTAACACCATACGGTGTAATCAAGCCAGGACGGTATCAAAGGATTAATATTGGATTAGATTGTATTATAGAAGATTAGAGTAGATAAGGTTTTATTAACACTGAACAAATCCAGGCGCTCAACACTGATGTGCAGTTGGTATCAAACCAGGAGTGTATTTAGTTATGGATTGTACATTAACTATAACTATAACAATGCACTATTATGAATATGAAACACTCAATCAGATAATCAGACAAGAAGTAAACAAACTAAATTAAAATCCAAACAGAGCTCATCTGAATTGTTGTGTAATAATGCTTCATTGTTCAGCTATGTCACTCGGGTGCAGGTTTTATTAGAATTATTGTGAAATGTGGTTGAAAAGTGTTCTAACTTGGGTTTTCTCCTCCAATAAGTTTGTCTAACCCGGGGCTACATCTGATCATCATCAGCATCTGTTTGTGTCTGGCTCCTTCTCATTCACGTTGCACTTCTTGTCACGATTTTGGCCGTTTTCTTCTAAACAGACCAAAGTTCTGTCCATATTATAAACAAATCTGATCCATTCTACATTTTTAACATCCATAATCACTTGCCAGTTGTTTTCTTCCCCTGGAGGATCCTCTGCTCCTACTGCTGTTATTAGAGGTTGAAAAAAAAAACTCCATACTCCATAGGTTACCTTCTAATTTTGTAGTTTTTTGGGGTCTTGTCCTGCCTTTATTGGACAGCAGAATAAAGAAAAAAGAACAAGAAATGAAGAGAGAGAAGGAAGTGATCGTCGACAGCTTGTGGAAATTTGACTTTTGTCCGTAACCCAATACATGAAGTGATGATTAATTCCTGCTGGACTCATTGCATAGACATACAACTGAGAGGCAGTAATTCTGGTTTTGACATATATCTACACCTGTGTTTGCTTTTGTAGACTTTGTCTTCACCTGCTGTCGTTTACATGTTGATACTTTCCTTTGCTCCATATGACCACAAAGTATCCGGGGATCAGTGTGGAAAGAGTGTGTGTTTGTGTCCTTGTGTACACAACAAACAAAAAACTGGGTCCTAGTAAAGCTAAACTCCACATGGTACCACCCTTAAAGTAGAGGTTACTATCTGGTATCTGATGTTCTGGTGACGATACCAGTCACTTATAGTGTGATCAGATAGTTGCAAGTGTGTAATGTATTGAAAGCTAAACATGTTGATGGGCGTTGTCCCGTCACAACACTGGCAAGACTAAGTTAGAGCTTGTTTTCACACCTTTACACTGCCAGCTGTGTTCCTCTTAGAGTGACTCACTGATCTGTTGGTGTGGATTTAAACCACTTGTGCACAAAAGGAATTTACTTCCTCCAAAGTTTGCAGTTTGGGTTTGAATACGAAATACATCTTACAGTAATGGAGTAATAAGCTCAGACAAGTTTAAATGGTTTTAAATGTTTGGGCTTGTGTTGTTTGCAGCACTGGGAGGCGTTCCAGTACATCACAGAGATCTTCATCCTGGTACCTGCTCTGCTGGGACTCAAGGGAAACCTGGAGATGACCCTGGCCTCTAGACTGTCTACAGCGGTGAGATGAACACAAACGCGCACACACTTTTCTGCAGCAAACGTGCAATAGAAATAAATCCGTGTGTGCATTGCAGTGCAGTCTAATTGAGGCGTTGACAAACCATATGTTCTCAAAACATAGGTTTAGCTCCAGCTGAGTTAACAAACCTACACAGACGGATTCCTGACAAGTCCATTTCTCTCTGAGGATGAAGTGTTTCATTTACTGATGCAACTTATTCTTATTGTAATTAGATACCTGGAGGCTATCATCATGCTGCAGTGACTCAACTGTTTTCATGCTCCAGCCTAGTCAAAAGAGAAAGATACTCATTTTTTTTTACTATTTTGCTGCATCATTATCATCCTTCTGTGAACGGTCCAGTATTGTTGTAAAAGTCTAAACAGCCATACGGTGGGAAAAGATTTATTCACACACGGAAAGAAAGAGAGAAGTTTTAATTGGTGCTATATTTCATGAGACCGTGTGAACTGTTGTGTCAGCTTCCAACACGCCTGTTGATTTGCAACGCGACGAGTCACCGAGATACCAGATACCGCCGCGGTCGACGGCATAACCTCAGCGCCCTGCCGAAAAACACAGATTCACCCCCTCTTCGCTGTGTTTGTCAACATGTACCGGCGCAAAAACATGTGTCTCATCTCCTCAGGATAAGCCTCTGACCTACCATGTTGTTATTGGTCACCTCTGTTACAAATTGTATGTAATTACAAGTCTGACGTCAGGTGAAAATGACGAAAGCTCACGGATGAATTTCTGACTGCAGTGGCCCCGCAAGTTAAATTACTTTTGGAAAGTTTTTAGAGTGAAAATTCTATTGGCGCATCTTCAGGGGTTTTGGTGTAAGAACTCTGCAGATTAGGAATTAGAAGAAGAATTTGCTGATAAAGCAAGAGTGAGAGGGAGGGAGGGAGCAGCGGCTGGTGCAGGACAAATTTATGGCTTCACTTAAGCCTCAGCCTCAGAGCAGCCGGGTAGAAATGGAGAAATGGAGGAGTAGGAGGGAGCGCGTTAGCTCGTCAATGAACTTCGAGCACATACATGTGCAGAGAGCGATATCCGGTCAAAAAAAAAAAAAAAACAGAGTAATTACGATTCTTCCCACAAGTTGCACGAAGCTCTTACTCAGCAGAGTGTCTCAGTGTGTCCACGTCTCTGTGTTAGAAGAAGCTGAGAAAGTGACGGAGCAGAATTCTCTCTTTGTTTGGTTTTTGGCTCCTCTCGTCGGCCCCCGGGTCCCTGCACACAGGCTCCACATTCACAGCGCTGTGTCAACACAGACAGCAGGGCTCAGTGTGAGCTGCTGCTCCGCTGTGGTGTCCCACTAAACTGTTTGTGTTCATGTTACTGTTGTTCAACGAAAGAGCTCAGTGGTTCACAGTCAGCGGCAGTTATTATACAGTCACTGACCTATGGACACTCGCTTTGCGCACACACAGACTGAGTACATAATATGTTTTTGTAGGAGCATGAAACCTATCTAGCCTAAAGTCACATTTCCTGGATCCTTCATTTCCCACAATGCACCTTAGTAGCATCTTTCAACAGATCTTAACGACTATGTGCCTTCATCTTCATCCAGGTTGATGTCTGGACTGACTTTGGCAACTCATTTGACTGATTTGTACATGAAATTAATAAATTGAAAATAATTATTGGTTCCCTAAATAATATGAAATAAATAAATAAATAAATAAATAAACCAGTCAATACGACTGGGTTTGCTGCGATGTTCACATCATTACTGTTTGTAACTTGTCAAAGCCCAAAATTGCAGCCATTTAATGAGTAACTTCATGAGTCGTATTGATTTTTAAATGTCAACGTCAGTGACTTTGTAATTATCAGTAACAGTTGTGTACTGACCTGTGTGGCTCTGTTGGGGTTTACTTAAGTCTGTGGATATAACCATGATGATGTCATAGTGATGTCACAGAGGTGAGCTCAGCTTCACCTTAGAGACCGCAGACGGACAGTACGCATTACGAGCTAGAGGTGTGGAGTTAATGTGGTCACATTAACAACCTAACAAATGTTGCATTGTGGGAAACGTGGGATACAGTGATTTTGGAAGTTAACACACATCAGAGGTTAAAGGTCAGAGTATGTAGGCTTCTGTAGGTTTGACTCACAGGTCCTCCAACTTTATGGCAAAGCAATAATAAAAAGTTTTATATGACTGAGCCGCAGGGCCACAACTTCATAGTTATGTAATCGTTATGTAATAGAAAAGTAATGGAAAACTCCTGAGTGTTGCTTTGATTTATGTTTTGCACAGGTGAACGTGGGTAAGATGGATTCTCCAATAGAGAAGTGGAATCTAATCATAGGCAACCTGGCTCTGAAGCAGGTAATCTCACACACACACACACACACACACACACACACACAGAGACACAGCGATATTGTCCACTCATGAACAAAGAATCCATGATACAGTGATTGATAGTAACAGTGTTAGAGCTGTGTATTAGTCGTTATTCTGATCGTACATAGAAATGTGTTTAACCCTGGGGACCGTACCATCAGACTGTTCTATCGATCTCTGTCTGTGTAACACACGTTCTGTTAATCATCCACCCACACACTGATAAACACACCGTACTCATACGCATCATCAGTGTTTGGATGAGATGTGTGTTCGATAACGTCTGTTAGCAAGAAAACATCACGTCACGGGAAACGTAGGTAGGCGTGATGATATTTCCTTATCTTAATAACCTCTTTCCTGGTGCTATGAACGCTGCCTGTTTTCACACACGTGCTAACGCTTGTTATGTCTAATCACTAAAAGAGCAAAACAATTAAGTGTTCTCCCCTCTCTTCCAGGTTCAGGCCACTGTGGTGGGGTTCCTTGCAGCTGTAGCTGCCGTGGTTCTCGGTTGGATCCCAGAGGGGAAGTTCCAGATGAGTCACGCCGTGTTGCTGTGCTCCAGCAGCGTAGCTACGGCGTTCATAGCCTCGCTGCTACAGGGTAAACACACACATACACACTGAGCGGCCTGGAGTTTAAAGTGTTAACGTCAATGTTAACTGTCATTGTAACTGACTCACGTAAACATCAGGATTATAGAAACGCTGTGTATAATAATAATGTGTGAGAGTCATTTAATGACCACCAGTGAAGTGCTCCACCCTCCTCGTGTCGTGCTCAGGTATCATCATGGTGGGTGTGATTGTGGGTTCGAAGAAGACGGGCATCAACCCAGACAACGTAGCCACACCCATTGCTGCCAGTTTTGGTGACCTCATAACCCTGGCGATCCTGGCCTGGATCAGCCAGGGCCTCTACAAGTGCCTGGGTAAGTCGATAAGTCCAAACATGAACCTATTTGACTTTAGATATCAACTGACACTGTTTCACCATCATCCACAGTCACTGTTTTGTTTGTATTTCTCCTGCATGGTCTGTAATCTAACTGTGGATCCTCTACTTACTAAAAAATCTGCTCAAAATAAACGCGTAATAAGGATTTGGTTCTAAATTTACTGTAGAGTTACAGAATCTGAACTTTGGTCATGTTAGAATTGAGATTTTTTATTATACAAATGGGGAGACTGTTTTCTCCCTGAATTAGTTTTGTGCTTAACTGTTTTGTCAAAGCAAAAGTGAAACGCTTGGAAAGCCTGGGGATGATTGTAACACTCAGTTTCTATCATTTTTAATCTATTAATCTACTACAAACACATCAACAACACCTTCAACTTCTCCAACTATATCGCTATATTACTTTTTTTTGGCTGTTAAACCTGCACACTTCTTCACACAGACATGTGAACTCACGTGTAATATAGGTAAGGGAGTGGTTAAACATGAATTTGATCACATGACTCTATTGTTGAAAGTGATACTCCTTTGTTACAACCATCCCCTATTTCTGTCTCCTACTCTGAGAAAGGCTACATGGAAATGATGGTAAGAGAGGGATTTATGGGAATTTGTTCTTGCTCTGTGATACGTATCCTCTAAAATCCTCTCAGAATCATAACTGTTGTTATGATGGAGAGTGAATGTGATGCATCATCAGTTAGGAGCTGTGTTCCCACAGTCGGCCAGTAGAGGTCGCTCCTGCTTCACTCCTCAGCGGCTCTGATCTCCGGCTGCAGAACAGACCGTCTCTTCTCTTCCCACCGCACATTCCACATTATACATGTCACTCCCAGACAGCACCTTGCGTCGTCGCTTCCTCTGGGAAGTTTTTTCATATGAACCGACACATGAACGTCAGACACAACGAACTGTGTGACACAGATGTTCTCCTCCGTGAAGGGAACAGTTGAGCTCTGTGAAGCGAAACGTATTAAACAAAGTTCAGATGTCAGAGTCTTTTCTGGCTGTGTCATTCTCACGACAGTGGCCCTGTTGTTCTGGAGCCCAGTCACACCGACACTTCGCCCCTGAACGAACTAATGGACAGTTTACTTTTCGGCTAAATTGAATTTAAATCATGCAATTATCTATGCAGCCAAGAACTTTGCGCCTCTAATGCTTCTAATTTTGTGGCAGACCACCTGAGTTGAGACGAGGTCTCGTCCAGACGTAGAAGCAGCAGCGGCCATGTCCGATCCAGTGAAGGTTATTTTAACAAATCAGGCTGTTATACAATGCACAGGGATAATGAAAGCATGAGAGAGAACACACACACAAACACACACACACACGTCACGAGGCGGAGCCAGAGCCTGTGAACGTGCACACTGTATGTATGTGTGTGTGACCTAGACAAATGGAAAGAAACAGCTGCTGTGGAATAAGTGGATAAAGGTAATTGGGTCTGGGCTCAGAGACGCTGCATTTACAAAAGCACAATCACATTCATAGGCTCAATCACATTATGCTGTCTGAGGAGAGGATCTCTGCCATATAGTGTGATATTTTTAATGCGTTGTAAGATAATGTGCAGCCATGAAACGACACAGTGCTCTTACACAACATTGCAGCTCAAATATCTGCAATGACGTTTCTTTAATTAAAATGAATCTGCGTAGATAATATGATCGTACGAATATGTTTTGGCCATTATTTTAAAGAGTTTGCTACTACAGAGGTCTTTAAACATTTAAATACCAATCAGGGTCACTCTTTGAATTTATTAAAACAGTCCTGGTACCTTTGACTCGGACCATCACATAGAGCCCAGTTACATTTTTTACAAGCAGAGGTTTACTGCATGATGCCGCTGCTCTGCTCCTCCTGTCTGTCCTCAAGTTATTGCTGCTTTTATTTTTCCACATTTGAACTTTTCAGCCAGAACTTAATGTGTCTTTAGCTCTGTTATTCATGCAAAGTGAGGCAGGAACAGTCGGCTGCTGCCTGCCTTGGTGTTAAAAACCGGGATGAAGACACCAATGCACACAGGGTGAACCGGGGGAGGTGGAGCTGTGGGACCCAGTTGAACATAGTGTAGTTATCTGGAGTAAAGAGACAGATGAGAGATGAAGGCCACATAGAACCAGAGTGGGTTCTGCAGTCTGCTCCGCTGGGCTCGTCATAACAACCCTGGTGTTTTATTTTAGGGCCTGTCGAGTAATATCCCTGATGTCCCATCAGCCATTCTGTCATTGAGACTGACCTAGAAACGCTGCATTAATGGATATTTCTGGTCTCTGAGGTGTAGTGGAAGAAGCTGTAAACACAATACTGACATATTATTACCTCATTACGTTGTTTTGTCTAATTCAGTGGGAAAACACTTGTCTGTTTGCATGTTGAGCAGACACAGAGCAACATGAGGCATCAAGTCACATCGAGAAATGCTCACAGTTTGTGTAACCACACATCACATGCATGGTTTCCTCCCTGATTAAACACTTTTGCAGAGAAACATCTTACCCACCCCCCACTCCCCCATCTCTCTGGCGGTTTGTTAAATTTGCAAACTACGGCTGTTGTGTCATCATAAAGCATGAAAGCACTTCTGGACACGTACGTTACAGAGACTGCTGCAGCTTTCTTTGTCTATTCACCACAGATGTGTGAGAATATCTATATCAGTGGTGTGGTGATTGGTTTATTCAGCAAGAATATTGAAAGACAGTTAGTCAGAGAAGAAACTTGCGCGTTGAGTCAGACATCTGGTACTTTAGGCCAGAGGGAGGTGAGCAGGAGCAGGAGCTGGAGCTGGAGCTGCGGTGGGACAAGGTTTAATTCTCAAAATGTGCCTCAGTGTATTTGCCTCCTTTTTTTTATTTCATTTTATTTTAAGACTGAAGGCCTGCAGGAGCCCATTATACCCTGAACTGAACAGTGGGCCCTTTCTGTTCTGTTCCCTGCCTGTGAGAGCATAGAGATAATAAATCTGGGACTGTTTTCTAATGACAGTTATTTAGTGCTTGGAACGGGATCCTGCTGGAAACATCTGGTGGTGGCCCCTAAGCAGGTGCTTTACCCTAATTACTCTTTCAAAATAGTTGTGTTGTGCTGTATTGTAGTTTAAACAAAAAATTAAAAAAGAAAAAAACGGTACAGAAGTAGAGGAAAAGATAGAAGAGCCTTCCTTGCTTTGGAGAGAGTTTCCTCCTGTTGTTCCACTTTCTTCTTGTTTCCAACATATGCAGGTCAGGTGTAGTCACTGACCACATCCTACACTTCCTCTTACCTCTTCACTATTTTAAAAACTCCTTAGTTTATAGAACAAGAAATAACTGTGATCTCTAGGCCTGATATTTGTAGCTGTCTTAAGTATACACAGAGTGTGTAGAGCATCTATACACATTAGTTATGCGTTGCATTATTGGACTTGTTTCAGTAACATTAAGTCTATTGAAGTGTGTTGCAGCTTCTATTGATTCAGTGCTCTAACGTATGCTGTGGCACGGCCCGGGAGGAAAAGAGTTGGGTTTGTGTTTGTTTTAATGACTCCTGGTTTATGCATTAAATAAAGGATAAAAGCAGCTGTTGTTGATGTTGATGGTGTTTTTAGGTCACGGTGTTGTGTGTGTGTGTGTGTGTGTGTGTGTGTGTTTGTGTTTTCTCACCAGGAGACAAATGTTGCCAATGTGTCCTGGTCCCAGAGGTGAACTTGATCCAGACCTGGATTTGAGCTGCATGTTTAAAAAAAAAAAAGAGAGACAGAGCGAGTTCAGAGTGAAAAAATCAATCATTTGGACACATCGCTCAATCTGCAAAATCTCCATTATTAGTTGTAATAATGAGAAATTTGAAACAGGACTCATGTGGTTTTACTTAATGAATGCTGAGACAGGATTTAAAACCAGCGTCCAAAGAGAAAAGGACAAATGGAAATGGAACAGGACAAATAGATGCGTCTCTTTCTCTTCCACAGATTCTTACCCATATGTGTCATCATTGGTTTGCGCCTTCTTCATGTCCCTGACTCCTCTGTGCATCGTCATCTCCTCCAAGCACCCAGCCAGCCGCACCCTGCTCTACTCCGGATGGGAGCCAGTCATCACTGCCATGGTCATCAGCAGGTGTGTGTGTGTTTGTGTATGTGTGTGTTTAGTCTTCAAAGGGGGAGAAAGAGCTATTCTGCGTCTGTGAGTCTCAGCGTCTGCTCGGCTTGATGACTCATCTCTTAAACAAATTGCGGCACCTGAGCACACGCACCCTCGGGTCCCTTTGAGCCTGGCAGCTTTACAGATACACACTGATTGTGTCTGTGGCTCTCACTCACTTTCCTCTCAACGTTTAGCGTAGGCGATTATATGATTTTCTAGCTTTGAACATTCATCCAAGTTTAAAAGTCATTATGCAGAGTTTGTGGCGGCGTTGCTGCCATTGCTGTGACTGTTGTGAAGCCGCAGTCACATGAGTCTGCAGAGGGCTTTTAATTTGAAATGACACATAAGTCAAAGGCCTCAGTCTGCAGAGGTGACAGATGCTTTGTATTTAGGTAACATCAAACCCGGCTAGCATTTAGCTGTGTTTGTAGCTTAGCTCGTTTGAAAATGAAACTACATTAATCTCAAGCTAATAAATTTACAACTTTCCTTTATGTAGATTCTAACTTTAGTAAAATATCTACTGCTGAGTTTGACAAAGAGGCACCAGACCATGATGTAGCATGAAATGTGCGTTTTAAATTATGTATTTATTATTTTAAATTATGATAAATGTTAATCATTTTCACATTTTTGACAAAAGTAGGAATACCCAAGAGAAAGGAAGGTGGCTAAAGAATTGCAGGTTGCTGACCACTGATTTAACTGAATAGTGACAAATCTGAAGATAAGTTTGTCAATTTCTCTTCCACTTGTCCTGGACAAACCTTGATGTCAAGGTCTGTCAGTAGAGGAGAGCGAAAACACAAATAATGGTTCTGGACTCAGCGGCTGAAAACAACAGAAAAATCCTTAATTCCTACTAATTCCTTCATAATTCCCTCTCTAGTGTTCGTCAGCATTTTTCGTGTCATTACTAGAGAAGCTCAGCAGTCGACATCATTTAGAAAAAGACAATGTTGCGTTTCTCCCTCTGTGCTCCTTTTGTCTGTCTCCGTCAGTCTTTCACACAGACACAGTGACACCAGTTAATGATCTAATTATGTCGTGTCCCGCAGCATCGGAGGACTCATCCTGGACAAAACAGTGTCTGACCCAAATCTGGCTGGCATCGTAGTGTACACCCCGGTTATCAACGGTGAGTCACACACAGCCGACACTTCCTCTCTCTTCGCTCTGAGAGGCTTTGAGGCCGCGCTGTTTGATTTGCAGTCACTTCCCTCTGAGGCACAAACAGAAGAGGAGAGTTTGTCAAAGACTGGACTAAACATTTTATTATAGTCGCTTCCACAAAAACCTGGAGGACTTAGAAAAGATATATGCATTTGTGCTGAAAGTGCTGAAAGAATAACAACGAAAAAACGAAAACATCTGGAAACATACTAGAGTGGTAGATGACAGGAGGTTGAAACGAGAGACCTTGTTCTCATTAGGGTTTATTTTTAATCTAATTTGATTAAATAGAGACTTCCACCAAGAAGAAGTAGAGTACTGAGCCTGTGAGTAAACTGCTGCAGCAAATAAGAAACGTTTCTACAAACACAAATAATAATTATCGACTAATCTGTGTCATGATCAACATTACCAGCGCTGATTGAGTGTAAACCAATCAACGTGAAGTCCTCCTTTATTTCTTTTGCAGCTGAAAGTTCTGGTAAAAAACAAAACAAAACAAAAAAAAAAATAATGTCAACAGTTTGAATGTTGTTTTTGCCACTTTGGTAAATTAGCTCATACGACAAAGTCAGATTAAACGTGTTTTCTCTCTAAACAGTCTCGTCAAACTGTGATGATGAAAAGAAGTTTGTTCATTATGTAAATTATGTTTGACGACAACGTCGGACGTTGACTGAATTTTCAAGAAAAAAGCAGCTCCTCATATGGAAGTCGTGACGATTCCGATGTGGTGTAAAGACTCATAACGATGTCATTATTTTTACAACGTGTAAATTTTACCACAACTAGAATGTGGTGAGAACGTGGCAAAAATGTAGCCACGGCAAAAAAAAACCAAATGTCTGGATTCAGAACTGTCCATGTCTGGTATGATTGACAGCTGTTTATTACAAACAAGCAAAAAAAAAACCTCAGTCATGTCTCTATAGTGGGTTAAAATAAGATAAGATTTATATCATCATATTTCCTAGGTTGTGCTGTATAAAAACAGATGTAAGACACTGAATACTGCACATTCCTTAAGCCTCTATAAATACATTAAGACACTGTAATGCAAAAAAATCCCTAAGTTACTAAACTATTCAGAAATTTGAGTTTTAGGTCATAAAGTCTAGCTACAAAATAAATATCACAGTCTCTGTTTAGCTTCAGTGTGAAACCACAAGTGTCAACAGAGACTAAACTGACCAATTTTAACACAATCAGATGAAGTTATCATCCTGAATGAGGTTCGATCTGAACTTCTCTAAGAGAAATGAACAGAGATGTGTTTTACTTCCACCAAACAAACTAATACTAAAGAAAAAAAAAAACAGACTGGGAGTGACTGAGTTGTGATGTTTGATACAAATCAGAGCATAAAAGGAGCAAAAGTGTTTTAAAGTATCTCTTATCTTTTATCTGTGAGTGTGTATCTGCTGAATGTGATCAGTGTCAGGTCAAACTCAATAACTTCCTGCTGTTAAGCAAACTAACCAACAACCTGTCTGAGGTGAAACATTTTCATAAAGACAGAGGAGCACAAAGATCGAAGCGGTAAGAGACCATTCCGTAGATCGAGTGCAACAGCTTGATAGGTATATTCAGCTCAGGTTTTATAGCAGGTACCAGGCACAGCCAGTGATTTCTGAGAGCCTGACTGGTCGTATAAGAGGAGGAGGTCGGCAGTTTCAGGGTGTTAGACCGTGTACGACGTTAAAGGTCAGCGGCAGCGTTTTAGAGACGTAATGTAATTTAATGGGAAGCCAGCGCAGCGAGGATAAAGGTGGACTGATATGTGAGCTCTTGTTATTTCTAAGTAACAGCAGAGCAGTTGTATTTTGGACAGATTGATTCAAAGACGTTTTAAAAGAGGACAGTTACAGGAATGTAAGAGAGAAGAAATAAAAGAACGAATCATTATGTCTGTCTCAGCCACGGTCACTAATGATCTTATCATTTCCTCTAGCTATGAAACTGAGTGGAGATGCAGCTGTAACAGCATATGACCTAGAGATAGTTTATAGAGAGTGTGGCAAAAATACCTCCCACATTTTAACGGTTGACAAAAACACCAGTAAGTGCTGTTGAAATGTATTCCAATATTGTTAAAGTGAAGGAACACAGCCTTTTGTCATTTGGGGTTTTTTTTCCCACATGGTGACCTCTATTCATGATACACTGTTGTAGTCGATTTCTGAAGCTTTCCATCACCCGCGTTCAGACTCTTTGAGGTCTTCCAGGTGACTTTCTTTTTAGCACTTGACCCTGTGGCCCTGAAACTTTCAACCCACAGCAGTAACAGTAGGTTTTCCATCTGGAAACAGCAAACGCACAAGTAAAGTAAGACATTAGCTCCGTAAATACACCATTGCCACCTGGCTAAGTTTACTAGCACCTCATCAGTGACTATAAAATATGGGAGGTTTTTCTGCTGCACCCTGTACAAAGACACAAAGGACCCAGGCCAGAACCTGTGAGACTCCACATGATAAACTGATGGAATGAAAAAAACAAAAAAGGAGTTTCTTATGTTTATTCACACCAATTATGTGATGGTTCATTGATGAGGAATATGAGCTCAGTGTTAGAGAAGACGCCTATGGAGCTGTAGTGTTTACAAGCAGTCCTAGCATCCCTCATCATTTCAACCTCACAGTGATTAAGATCAACACTCGGTGGGACGTAGAGTCTGCCGCTTTTTTCTGTTTCTACACTTTTACCTCAAACCGTTTCTTGACTCATTGATCCGAGGTGACGGTTTGAAAGGGGAGATTTGTCTCGCTTCACAGGAGACATTATGTCCAGTGTGGTGGAAGCGCTGTTCATTAAATAACCGGACCATGGGCTCCACATCATCACAGTCTGACAGCACAGCAGGTCAAACAAAGCTATGAAACGCCGAGCTGCTCTCCGGCTAATGATGTACCGACATGACTTGTGTTTAAAAGGCATCAGACCTGCATCACGAAAAGTCAGAAAGAGCACATTCACATATACGGAAAAAGAAACCCTCCAACTTAGACAAAGTTCGAGTATTACCTATAACAGGAGATAAGCGCGTAGTTAAATGAAGCAGGAGTAATCGGACCAGGGAGTCAGTACATTTAAACACAGTGGAGAGTAGGGATGATTGTTACACTTTTTTGTCTCAGCGCCTTTAACTTGTAGCATTACATGGTAGGACACTCAAACTTTGACACAAAGTTCCCTCATTTGTCTAGTACAAATAACATGGCCTTCAACTTCTCGAACCACATCACAGAATTCACCATTTGATGTCAAAGTAACAGAAAGCATCTGCTGATCCACATCAACAACACAGGAAGGTGTTTGCCACTTAAAGAAACAACAAACACGAACGCTGTGTTTGCCGTCAATGATAGAACATGTAGTTGATTGTGTTAATGTGTGTGTGTTCAGAGTGATCAGAGTCACAGTGGTGACAGATAATTGTAGTTCCTCCACTAACTTACACATCTGAGCCACTGTCAGCCATTGTTTAACCAGATGTACCAGCACCGTAGTTTGAAATTAGCATTGATGAAACGACTCACAATTTTACTAAGAACCTGCTCTTTAATCTAATGCGAGTGACCTCATTCAAACTTCTACAGTATCAGAACTAATCAACATATAGACTTGGTCCAAAACATTAGTTTCTGATCTGAAATTATTTTTTTTTTTGTAAGGTCAGAAAGGGACACATTTATGGAAGCGTATTGCATTCACTTGAAAAAAGTTTTTCTTGGTAATTTATTTTTTGATTTGTTATATTTAAATTTTTTTATATATATTTTCTGAAAAGTTTCCCCCCCGTTTTTCTGTGTAATTCTTTTCCTGTTTTTCGGAATAATTTTTTTCTGTTTTTCGGAGTAATTTTTTTTTTTTATTATCGCGATACTTCGAACTCCCGCGGGGACCTCCAACCTGCAAGTGACTCAAAAACAGAAACATTGCTATGTCAAGCAGATCTGAAGTGGCTTTCCTTCTGAACAACTGCAAAGTCCTCAGGTGCCTGCGTAGAGTCGACAAACTAATAACAATACCATCTATATGACCCAGTGTCTTAATCCCAGATCAAAATAAAACTTGATTAAACTAAACAAGCCGGTCATGTTTGTTTCCATCGAGCTCTGACTAAAGGAATTAATGCGTTGAAAAAAAGAAAAAAAATTACAAAAGCAAACAAACAAAAATAAATGTTCAAGTGAATGCAATACACCTCCGTACACATTTAATTGATCACATGACTAATTTCATCCCTTTTTGGTGAAAGTGATGCTGTTATAAATATCCCTTTGTTACAACCGTCCCTGGTCTTTCCTATAAATACTTCATCTATCAACTGTAGTCGTATTGAGTTTCAGTAATGGGAAAAACTCAGGACGAAGCAACTGGCAGTCGAGGTCATTTCTGAAAACGGGTGCATGACATCCACCGTGGCTGCTTACGGAGCTACAGTCTGTAAGATGAAATTCACTGATCATCAGATATTTCATGGTCCTCTGCACCGTTTCAGCGAGTAACACAAAGTCCATATTGTCCATTAAAAAAAAAAAAAAAAAAAAAAGCGTCTTTGAGGAGAAATGTCTTATTGGCAGTAGAATGAACATTAAACGGAGCGACTGTGACAGAACGCGAGCAGCTCCAGACGCAGGTGACAGGTGCTCTCTCTGCCGCATACATATATTTAGAAAGAATAGTGCAGCGGTGCTGTGCTGATGCTGTCCTGCTGAATCATGTCTGTAGCTGCTGAGGTTTGACAGATAATTTAATAACATTATTCCTCAGAAAGAAAGTGAAATATACACTTTAATGAACAGCCCGAGCAGTATGGTTGTCTACAGCCGTATTTTATGTTGCAGAAAAGTAAATGTTCATGACATAAATCTGTTACTAACTATTTAGGTGGAGAAGTAAAACTCGCAGTGGTGATACAAAAGTTTTCCAGCTCGGAACCCGGTTTTAAAGAGCTGCTCCTGTTTTACATATTTGACGGCAACAAAACGTCGGGGGAAGTTTGTGTTGTTTGTCTACAGTTTTTTTTTTTTTTTTTGTAATT
Source organism: Polydactylus sextarius (assembly GCA_016801845.1). Classification (NCBI taxonomy): domain Eukaryota; kingdom Metazoa; phylum Chordata; class Actinopteri; family Polynemidae; genus Polydactylus; species Polydactylus sextarius. The sequence goes on along the minus strand of CM028923.1, from coordinate 14,964,778 downwards.
AATTCAGCAGAGACTAGATAAAAACAGAGTGTTTATACACAAGATGGATGACACACAATGGGGTCTATTCGTCTTGTGCCGTGCAGCTCCCAGCTGTGAGCGTACGTGAGAGAGATAAGTGAAGAGGCTGAGCTGCGTTCAGTTCAGACGGTCCCCGGACGAACCAGGGTTACTAAATAAAAAAAAAAAAAGCCTCCAAATGTTCATCAGCATAAATAAGCTACCTAATGAGACCAGTTTAGAGCGACGAGCTGCGGTCCGTATGCTCCATCCTCGTCCACCAGAATCACCACAGCTCTGGTAGAATAACACGCTCGCTTCGAATTCATTAGCCATTAATGAGAGACTCCGAGACGAGATGGAGGCCGATCCTGACTCTTAATTGTTTTTCTATTGAGACGTATCCCCCAGACACAGAGCAGGGTGCGTAAGAAAGGGGCCCTTTGATACAGCTTTTTTTTTTTTTTTTTAAAACCTGAACAAGAGAACAGCGAGTTCTTATTGTGTCCGTCAGCTGATTTATAAGAAAAAAAGAAAAAAAAAAGCACAGCGGGTCACATTTAATAAAAACCACAGTTTCTACAAAGGCCAGAAGGAGCAGAGACGATGAAAAGATGAGGTGCGCTTGATCAGAAAGGAGATATGTGGAGCTTGATAAAGAAAAGACTGAATAAATGAGAAACAGAGAGAAAGTTTCATTGACCTTCTCTGGCCTCAATTTACTTCATCTGAATACATTTGGCTTCTTTTATGCGGCGATGGAAGGTTTCCGCGTCTGAAGCTGACTGGTTTTAATGGACGTGTCTGTCTCTTCGTCTTCTCTCTGGGTCGTGACATTAACCTGAAGTCACATCGCGTCAGGGAAGAGACCGGTTCCGTCGGCCGTTAGTTCAATTTCACACTCACCTTCAGGTTTGGTTATGAAAGTTTTGATCGTGAACATGCTCATATCAGGTGATGTTGTGCATCTTGTCCTGTGTGTTTCCAACATATAACACTCAGCTTAGCCTTTTACTTCACACACAATTTACAGAAAATGGATAATCACTTACAGTCACTTGTTACCTCCTTCAGAAGTCACTTACTTAACCAGTTAACCTGCATAAACAGTAATTAATTACATGAAAAGTAACTTTTGACTTTGTCTTATAAATGCAAACAAAGCTTTATTATCACAGTTCTGCTGACTTTGTGACACAGCGTAGGACAAGACCACTGTCTGATTTTATCTTTATCATTGTTCCCTTTATCTCTACGTTGAAGTCAGAGGAACAATAAAACGCCGGAGTAATTAGTTTCTGAAGACAGCTGACTCCAGTGTTGACATCACTTTCATGTCTTTGACAGTGCAGCTGACAGCCCATGTGTTTACTCTCTGATTTAAAGAAAAGTTCTCACATAGACCCAGAGAGACGAGACAAGTCATCTAAATGTTAAATCGCATCTCCAAGGTCGTAAATATACAGGAAACAGGAGGGAAGAATAACATCCATATATCCAGGAGAAAGCTGCGTTACTCACACGTTCTCCGTGGGCTGATGCGGATTGGTTGATTTATTCAAGTCAAGTCAAGTCAAGTCAAGTTTGTTTGTGTAGTGCCAAATCATAAAGAACATTTATCTCAAGGCACTTTAGGTTATAGAATAGAAAAACCCAATGTTTTGCTCAGTGAGCAGCATTTGATGATGGAGGAAAAAATCCTTTTAAAAGGGAAGAAACCTCCAGAACTAGAACCAGACCCAGAATGGACTGGCTTGACTGGTTGGGACAACTACAAGAGCAAATACATGTTAGTAATATGCAATATAGTGATATGAAGGTATAGAGGATGAGAGAGAGAGAGAGAGAGGAACAGTGCATCATGGGAGTTCCTTCAGTAGCCTAATCCTACAGCAGTTTAACTAAATGAAGGTCCAGGACCCACCTGAACCATCACTAACTATAAACTTTATCACAGAGTAAAGTTTTCAGTCTAACATTAAATGTAGAAAGGGTCTGTCTCCTGGACCCAAACTAGGAGCTGGTTCCATCAGAGAGGATCCTGATAACTGGAGACTCTACCTCCCATTCTGGTCTTAGAGACTCTAGGAACCACAAGTAAACCTGCATTTAGTGATCACAGTCATCTGTTGGGATAATAAGGAACTATGAGCTCTACTGAAGTATTTATTTTGAATCAGCTGCAGGTTTTTGTCACTGTGAAGTCAGGTGGCGGCTACATTTGTCTGCTACAGTCTGAACAGACAGAAGTAATAGGTTGCAAGTCTGGCTGTATTGGTTGTAGTCTATTTTGAAAATGAGTGACATCACTAGTTACTGGCAAAATTACTGCGTTTATGTCTAATTTCAGCCCCTTGTTTCATTTTATTCTAATCCATCTGTAGTTGTTTTATCATGCCATAAACCATCAGTGTCAGAGCTGTTCAAATAAATAAACTGGCACAGAATGAGATGAGCAGCCAGGCACTTCCTGTGGCCTCCCTCCCCCTCACTCCCCCCCCCAGGCAGTGGAGTCCATCTGAGAGCAGCACAGACCCCCTGCAGTTCCTCATGTAGCTCAGACCTCCTCATCCTCATCATCCCTGTTCCTCTTGTCAGACCCAGTGACCTGGATAAGTCATTTCTCCCCCAGACCCCCTTCACTCTACCTCTGCACCCCTGCTGAACCTTGAACAGCCCCGCTATTCCCCCCGGGAGCAAACCTATATTTAAATGTCAAATTACATCCTAAAAATTTCTCGGCTCCTCTGTGTGATGTTGATAAATGTCTGTGAATGAAGAACTGAATTATGTTGCACAGCGGGAACAGCGGCTCGTGATGGCTGCGAGTAAGTGACAAGAAATGTAATGTGTTTGAATAAAGCTGTAATAAAAGTTAAACTAAAGTGAAAAGATAAAGTAGAAGATCAGTGGAAGAATATTTGTCCTGTCAAGTGTTAGCTGCTGGTTATCAAAACTGTTTTCATCGTCTTGCTCTACATTATTATCAGCCCTTATCATTCATTTCAAGATAAATAAAATATCACAGCTATTAATATTGGAGTTGGATGTTGGAGTTGTGGTTGATGTGAGGTCAGACGGTTGGTCTTTGTGTTTTATCCCTCCGCCGGTGTTTGCGTATGCAGCCAGGCAGGTTTACTCAGGACTGTCATCTTCAGTTTCTTCCTCTCTCGTCCCAAATTCGACCGAAAATTAATTAACATTGTTCCCGATCCTATTTTTATAGTCCGTGGGACAAAGGGACTATGACCCTGATAATGCTCGAAAGTTTTTTCGGTTTTGATTAACATTTCCTGCTCTAAACAGTACCAATACCGTCCTTCACACAATGAATTTGAATTCCATCTCTCAGAGCACTTTGAATATAATTTGTTAAATATGTATGAATAATTTCTTACATTAGGAAAAGGATAATACTTTTAGATCCAATTCAGACGAGTCTAAATATCCATTTGATAAAATGATTTAAAAACTACTACAACGTCTTGACTTGTTACAGACTGATGTAAGTAAATGAAATGAATGTTTGCAATGAATGTTTTTTATTTAGTTAGGAGGAGGATAAGGCAGGATAGGAATAATGGTATTACACGCATTAGCCTAGCTTAGCATACAGAATGGAAACGGGGGGGGGAACAGCTAGCGTAGCTCTGTTCAGATCTCATGTATGAGTATCATGTTTTCTTATTAAACTTAAACCTTTAAACTGTGGATTTAATGTGTGAACTTTAAATCTAATTCAACTAAAATGAAGATTAAGAAAACATAATATGCATATAAAAAATATATATGTATATGTTGAAGTAAATGTAGAAAGATACACAAGATCAGCTGCTTTGTAATGCACTTCCACACGCCTGTTGAAACCTGCCCAACATAAATTGAACCAGTAAATATAATGAGCGTCTTCGGACTTCAGGACACCAGCTGTAAAGGAAAAGGGAGGTTCTGGATTTATAGTACAAGACAAAATAACAGTGGCACAGTGATGATTTTATTTCACTGATTTTTGTTTTCAGAAGTATTGGAAGCTACGCTCTTAAGGGAAAGTAATATTTTATGAATACAATGAATAAAATTATCAGGGCTCATGTTTTTCTGTTGTTGTTGTTGTTGAGCCAAGCCAAACTTTTGATCCGGAGAACTTTTCCTTTAAAGAACTGCATCAGATCAGTTTCACGCTGAGACGGTGAGGGCAGGCAAGTCACTGTAAGTCAGCTGTAAGTCGTGTGTGTGTGTGCAGACCCGGTGGGAGCAAACGAAATGTCACCAGATGCACAGAGAGCCACAATAAATTAAAATAAGTGGACATCACCCTGAGGTGGTGGCAGTGTCTAATTGAATTTACTCACCACAATAACAAGCCTGTTTAGGGAGGAGGAGATGAGAGACACAGCTCAGTGTTTTGTTTTGTTTTTTTGGTTTTTTTTTTTTTTGGTTTTTTTTCAATAAGCCGCTTCACTTACTCACAGCAGATGCATTTACCTGCCGCACACCAACGAGGATGCCTCTCATGAATCTGATTAAAGAAAATTTGTCTTCAGAAGAAGCGTCTTCCGGCCCTCTGAGCTGTTCCGCGCCCGTCTGTCCGCTCGTGGTGTTGTTTATATCTGCTCTCCTGCAGGGTTTAGTCACCAGACTGTGGCGACGAGGATGAAAGACACAAAAGTTAGCGCGTGCCTTTGGCGCTGATGGGAAGGTGTGAGCGTTGCAGCATGCGAATGTAAAGTAGGCCTAGTAGTTCCACGGCGCAGATGGCATTGCGCGCTCGCACGACTCTTCATCTGCTTCTAGTTAATTAAAACGTTACATGAAGACAACGAACCTGCAAAAGATGTTTGAAACGAGGAAAAACGACTGTGATCCAAAAACACGGCGAGGCCAACGAGCTGCACACAGCTCTGCTCCGGTCGTTGGCCTTTTTCACTTAAAACCAACACAAGCTCAATGTAAATATGTAAAGCTCAATGTCAACTCTGCTGCAATATTTTTCTCCGAATAAGTGGATTATAATGAACTGTTTGTGTGGGGAAATGTGACTAAAGCTCAGCTCCGTGTGTGTTGTGGCGGTGAAATCCGATGCTGAGCTGTAACTGTGGACCCACGTCGTACGGATCTGCAGCGGGGCTATCGAGCATAAATCTAATTTTAGATTCATCTTGTAACGCTTGAGGTTAGGAGCTGCTGCTCCACACAATCACATTCCCTTCAGTTTGTTCAGATGTCGAAAGAAAAATTGCATTTCCCACAGCAGACGTTTTAGTCATGTTTCAGATTTTAACTGAATTTCCAGAAAATCTGCAAATGAAAGCAAATGTGTGTTTTCTGTCTTTGTCGTGATGTGAATATGAGTGAATTATAGTTTCTTGGTTGAGATGATTACTTTGTGGAGACAATCCTCCAGCAGGGCTCCGTTACTGAACCACCACAGAAGAAAACTGTGCAATCAAAGCTTTATTCAGCGTTCCCTGATGTTTTATAAGCTAATCGTTAATCGTTATAATAACTAGCCGTATTCACCTGCTTGTGTCTCACTGATTTCATTGTCGCTGTATGTTCTGCTCCAGTAACGAATTGTTAACTGTCATGTGCAGGTATCGGGGGGAACCTGGTGGCCATCCAGTCCAGTAGGATCTCCACTCACCTGCATTGCCACTGTGCTCCCGGTGAGGTTCCTGACGAGGCCAAGGGCTGCTACTACCCCTGCCGCACCTTCTGTGGTACAGGTCAGTACATATACACCACCATTTAATAACACGGAACAGAGTGAGCAACACTGAGGTCAGTGGACGTCATCAGTAGAGACCACGTCTAGTTCCTTTTAGACATGAACAGAAACCTGAGGCTGCACTGGACACTGGACTGATGAAGACTAGAAAAACCAGGTTTGAAGGATCTGGATTTCTGCTGAGGCAGCAGATGGTGACTCATAGTAGGTCTTAACACCAATCAGTCCTGGTCTGAATGTCTCAGTCTGTATGAATATTGTTGTTGACTATGTTCATCTCTTTATGATCATTGTTTACCATCTTCTGAACTTCCTGCAAGATAATGCTCCATGTCACAAAACTGAATTTGTTAAATCCGGTCTCCAGATCTGGATCCAGTAGTGGTCCTTTGAGACCCAGTAGAACAGTTTTAACAGAAACTGGCAGCATGAATGATGTGATGCAGTCGTGTCAACATGAAGCAGAATCCAACATTTGGTGGATCAGTGATGACTTGAGGATGTTTGAGAAGAAAGTGTTTTTTTTTGTTACTGTTCCTGTTATTAATGGTTGTCTTTGTCCTCCACTCAGACGCTCACGTTGCAGGCAGGTTAGACCGCCCGCTGTCAGGATTAAAATCAGCCTTTAAACTGTGTTATAAGTTCTCTGTGTGAAACAGCGTGCCGCTTCCCCGTCCTACCACGTAGTTAATTGCTGTCTCCTGCTCTCTCAGGTGTAAATTAATTCCTTGTTAGAAGTCTAGTGTGAAAACCAGCAGCACTCTGAGTCGCGGGGACAGCAGGTTGACTCCACCAGCACAGTTTGTCACCAGGCTGTTCACTCACCTACACCCACAGTTTTACAGTTTGTTTTCTCCTGCAAACACATCCGCCGCTTACCTTCCCGTCCTATTCTGTTTGTTCCTGTTTACTTCAGGAGCCAATCACAGATCTGCTCAGGTGCTCCTCCTCTTGGTGATTCCTGGTCACCTAATATTTCTCTACACCATCCACCTGATGAAGAGCGGCCACACCACCCTGACGCCCATCTTCACGTCTGTGTACCTGGCTGCTGCCATGCTGCAGGTGAGCGCGTCGTGACTTATCCGGAGTCCTGAATCATGATTCTGCCTCTGCTGTTGTTTTCAGCTCATGCTCATCTCTCAGCACTTTTACAGCAGGTGAACTTACTTTCTGATGACTTTCAGGAAGCAAATTTGTAACAAACAAACTATACCCATCAATCTCAAGAAAAATGTTGCTGATGACAGAAAAACTGTGGTTAGTGTATCCTACCAGAACAATTTCAGCATCCCTCATATATATATACACCATATAAAAATACCAAAATATATATGTATATGTATGTGTGTGTGTGTGTGTGTGTGTGTGTGTGTAAAGTTTTGATAATTCATTCCTACATTTAATTGGTAATAAATCAGAATCTAATAAGTAATACTGGGAAATAAGAAGACTGACTGGTACATAATCATTTCTCATATTACCTAATACATACATAGTATTTGCGGTTTATTTTCAATACATTTAAGTGCACAGTTTCAATGCATTTAATATAAAGACTAGAATAAGCCGGCATTCCACATTTATGCTGAATTGATGATGGAGGATGTAATAGTTGTTTGTTATTGTATGGTTTAAGAGCAGAGACCAGAAGCTGCCATTTGAGATAATGAATATATATATATTCATTCATTATATACCATATATGATATATAATGAATGTAAAAACTGACAGTATTTCACTCTCAAGGGTCAAGTTTTGAATGTGGGACAATGAACAAGGTTTTCATAATAAAGCGCTAACACTGAGCATCGGTATGCACAAGGTAATTTAAGGAATGAATATGAGCCGATCATATTTCCTAGTATTACATTAGTGAGGGCACAATTTACTAAAACGTGTGCATGTTTTTTTATTTTTCTCCATTGCCTGTCCAAGGCAAAACAGACGCAGATTGAGATTGATTTCTATTATCATGCCCATTTTTACCAGTGTCACAGCGTCACCAGTAGCGTGTTGGTATCAGACCTCTCCTGCTCCATCACGCTACACCCAAACCTCCACCTCCATCACACAGACAGACAGTCACATGTAGTGACATCTTCCAGCAGCTGGTACCGCCAGCCATGCCTTTTCGGTGAGAGAGTAGTAAAAGTGTAATGATTGATGGGAATGAGATCCCGCCGCTAACTGCGGCCTCCTTTAATTGGTTAGAAAAGACGAGTCTGCCGTTGTGTCTGTTCAACGGGTATCACAGAATCATCATCATAACGAGGCTCATCTCTGCACCTGCACAATATCATTATACCTGCTCTGTTGATTTCTGTTAGAATTCAGCAGCGATCATTAACTTCTTGTCAGGCGATTATGAACCTGTTTCTGTGAAATATGAATGTGTGCCGTAGCAGAGGAGGAGATGCAGGTGTGTCTACGGTCTCATGGTTCGAGGCAGCGCCTGAAGGAATCTGACTTGAGTACGTCTCTATTTTGGCAGCAGTCAGGATAATTATAAAGCACAGACTTGAATTATGAATGACTGCTTTTACTTTTCAGGTGCACCGGGATGTGCCTCAACGTCTGGAATTTTAAGAGTTTAGCTGGTATGTTTTTGCGTATGCGTCGGACGCCCACTTTGCTCAAGGGCTTTTTTAAGGCATCCTTAAATTTTGAATGTAGACATGGAACATTAGGATGTAATCTGGTCACTGAGGAGCTGGAAACTTTTCAAATCAATTCAGTGTGTAGCCAGCAGAGCTGCTGTAAGGGGGTTTCAGTCCCAGATAGTCTTGGAAGACAGGGACGGGCAGGAGACAGATCATAAGCACCAGTTAGTATTTAGATGTTTAATTGTCCTGCAGGTTGAGACGAGCTCTTGGTTGGTCTGTGTTTGTGAAATCACTGCAGAAATGACTTTATCTGTGTTAATGCTGGTGTTTTTAAAGAGACATGAGGATGAATGCTGCACATGTTAATGTAAGTAGTAAATCTAACCGTGGATTAGTGTTACAGTAACTACACAAATCTGTCTGAGGCCGTTTCTGGTCAATTTTAATAGGACTTACAACGTGTGGACTATGTTGTGACAGACAGTAAAAAGACAAAGGGACACTGTGTGTGGTTGTGAGTGTCAGTGGTTGTGGGTTAACCTTAGACTGACCTGGGTTCAAATGCGTGTCTGAATCTAAGCCTGAGTTTATTATGTCCTGGTCGTACCAGAGAGTCATTCAGCAGAATGAATCTGCACATCTTTTATAAATATGCGGCGCTGAAGAGAGTTCATGAACTTCTGTAGCTGCCAGGTCAACCGCTAGCCTGCTAACTGACCTCGAGCTGCTCACTCACAGTAGCTGCCGGTGCTTCTCTCTCTTTTCTCTCCACTGTTCCCAAAGTGTACACCATGACTCCTATAAGTGATTGCACTTAGCTGTTGAGTGTGTTGTTTCTCAATTACATGAAATGAAACCACTAATGAGATTGCTAACAATGCTTCGTAGCTTTGTTCCTAAAGAGGCAACTGGTTCACTTATTATTTACTTTTATTCCAACAACATCTTTGTACTACAAACTCCTGTTTAATTCATCGCCCAAAAGATACACACACACATAATTGATATATATCAATTTCTCCACCGTTTTCCTCTGTTTCTATAAAAGGTTGTGTCTCTTTATCAGTGGAAATAAACGTATGAGTGTTGAGGACAGTGAGCACAGTGTGCTGCTACTTCAGTGAGGCTGCTGATGAAAATTCTCCCACGCTCATCTTCTTATCCTGCAGTAAAGTCAGGCGTGGGCACGGGGCGATCTGCTTCCTTGATGATTTATAACTTGATTCCACGAGGAACATTTTATTTTGATTTTTTTATTATTTGCTATTATAGAAGCTTAGCGAATCAGCTGCATATCTGACACTGTGACTTTAAACTCACTTATTATTACATTTTATTCAGCGTCTTGTTATAATGAAATTCACATTTAAGGTCATAATATTTTATAATATTGCAATATAATTTGGAAGTCACAGCAAATAAGCACAACAATGGAAATGAGTTGTAGTCGCTCTGTGAATATATATATATATATATATATATATATATATATATATATATATATATTCACATATATCTGAATTTAAGACGACCCCTATTTTTCAAGACCCATTTTTAGAAAAATTAGAGAGCGAGTACATGACCCGTAGTAGCAAGCACGCATCATCTAGGAGTAGGTTTTAGTTTGTTTTTGTCATTATTTGTTGGGGATTTTTTACCTTTAATGATAGAGACAGTGCTCTATAAGCCCAGAGTTTATTCACACCAAAAGATTGAAGCAATGCAAAATAAGCTAAGGCAACATGGTGCAATAAGTCAGAGGTGTCAGTAGCAGTAGTTTTACAGTTTGGGAGTGAATAAACTTTAAAAAGGGTGAGCTGAGTTTAACAGTGATGAATAAACATGACTAGCTGTGATGGTGGGATATGAATAATATTCAGGCTAAAAGGTAGCGGGGACATGATCAAACACAGACCGGGCCAAACAGCAGGTGAACCAACCTCCTGTTCATTATCTCACTGAAGCCTGAGTGTCAGATGTTGGAGGGTTATCGTGACACATCACATTTATACTGCAACGATGCGGCCTGATCTCTGATCTGTCAGCTTAGGTTTTCTTCACACCTCTCGGCTCAGAGCAGGACACAAACACACAGCAGAACAAGAGGTTAGACTCGATTATTCTCGGGTCTGGTGAGGATTCGCTTCATTTTTAAAGAACGACTGACAACAGAATGCGTGAGTGGCAAAAAAAAAAAAAAAAAAAAAATTTTCTGGACTCGACTCAATTTAAATATTAAAACAAAAATAACCTGGGACAGAGCCAGGACACACAAAGACTGGCAGGCAGGACCTTTATAGCCCTTGCCTATAAAGGTCCCAAAGGTTTATTAGGTCTATGAATTTAAAAGACAATAAAAGTGATGACATTGCCCGAACACTGAGGAAAGTGTTTTTTTTTTAATGCACCGAAAGTGAATAAACAAGATCATTTCAGAACACGTCTCACAGATGATTAAAACAAACAGGAAATAAAACAAAAACCTCCGCAAAAGTGGTTTGATTTTGCCACAAATGGTCATTGTGAATGTAAAAATGTAAATGTTATTCATGTAATATTAAATCTACTTTACTGGGCTGTTAAAGTGGAGTCTGGCGGTACTGACCTCATGCATCTGGTGGTTTTTGTCAGTTTGGTGTTTGTTTTCAACTGTTTTCTCTGACAAACACAAAGTTTCCCCTCTCGTCTCTATCCGAGCGGCTTCATCTTCTGCCTTCTGCGTCTCAATTAATAAGTCTGCCAGTAAACACAACCCCCTCAGTCCCGGGCTCAAATAAAACCCACACATTGTGCCTGAAAAACACACACGGCTTTGTTTAATGTCACTCCGTCGCTGCCTCAGACCACTGCAGGTATTTATCATCAGAACATAATTGAATTTAGCCGTACTCTTAGAAACAAGTGCTGGGTGAAACAGTTGATTTACAGACCGTTACAGGCTGTTTCACTCGGTTGATCCGATTTTGTAGAATCATTTATTCCGGCGCCTGACCTGAATACAATTATCCTCAGCACACATTTGAATATACATGAACACTATGTGCTTAATAATGAAGGGAGGTGTCAAAACAGAGAAAGAGATACGATACCCAAACAAAACTTTTATTGGAATTTAACAGAATTATAGAAAATAACCAGCCTCCTCTTGTGAGTGTTTCCTGATCTAAGAGAAGCTTCGTTCACCAGGTTTCTGCTGTCGTGTCCCTGAGGCTCAGACCAGGTGCTTTCTGTTGCCGACAGACATGAGAGATAGGTGTGTGGGTAAATAACATCATGCGAGAGAAACACACAGCGAGCTCCGAATCTGATACAACAAACATAGCCAGCATCCACCTGTGCTCCCACTCTGTGACTCAGCCACAGTGCTGCTGACAGGAACGCAGTTGCATACTGTGCAGGACCACGTCAAGAATACTTATCTTTTACTTCCTGTGCCATCACTCAGTGCGGATCTTATCTACATATCTACAGTTTAAAGATGATCCAGAGAAATTGGAGGAACGTGTGCTATGTGTAGCGGAGACCAGGGACAAAGGGACAGTTGTAACAGCATCACTTTCACCACTAAGAGATAACATACGAGTCATGTGATCAGTTTCATGTGTAACCACCCCCTCTCTGACTTTACATGTGAATTGATATGTCTGTGTGAAGAAGTGCGCAGGTTTTACTGCCAAAAAAACTAATTATTTCAGGTGAGAAACTAATATTTTGGACCAAATCTATATGTTGATTAGTTCTGATACTGTTGAAGTTTAAATGAGGTCACTTATCAGATTAAAGAGCAGGTTCTTATGTGGTTTAACAAAGCTGGTTAAACAATGTCTGACAGGAGGAGTGATGGTTGTAACACCTTTTAACAAAACGTTCCAACTATTGTCAGTGGATCAGATGTATGAGTTATTGGAAATCTACATATTTTTGCTTTTGTTCTTATTAAACTACAGGACGATTCTTTAGTGTTGGCACTAAAATTATATAGATTCACACAGTTGTACCTTGAATTACGAGTGTCCAAGCTAATGAGTTTTGCGAGATACAAGCCGCCTCTCGGCCAAGTTTTTGCTTTTAGTTGAGAGCTAAAATTCAGGTAACGAGCCAGCTTCAGATACCCCGCCGCTATTCGCAGGGAACGCCACAGTGAACGTTGCAACATCCGCCCAGCATCCTGTGTCTCACGGTTTTGCAAAACTACGTTTTTCCAACCGTGGTTCCGAAGAAAGTGACAAAGAAATTGTCGAAAAGCAATGACCAAGGTGTGCGTGTAGTACTATTGTCTTGTGTTTTATACTATATTAATTATTTAGGTATAAGTACATTTTTCTTTCAAATTGCAGTATTTTATGGGGGATCCAGAAACAAAATTAATGGCATTTTAATTCATTTCAATGGGAAAAACTGATCTGACATACAAGTAATTTGAGTTACAAGCTCCGTCACGGGAACGAATTAAACTCAGTCGAATTAAACTCTAAGTCAAGGCACCGCTGCATTTTTTTCACGTGGTCACGGGTTGAATTCTTCAATCTTACCGTTACAGTTTATCCCAGTTTTGACATCAAATAGTGAATTCTGTGATGTAGTTGGAGAAGTTGAAGGCGTTGTTATTTGTAGTAGACAAATGAGGGAACTTTGTGTCAAAGTTTAAGTGTCCTATCATGAATATTCTGGAAGTTACAGGAGCTGAGACAAAAAGTATTTCAATCATCCCTCATGTCCCGTATATAGATCACCATCATTCACGCTGCTTCTGCAGGCCTCCGTCATGTCATAGTGGTGAGTCACATATCAGGACAAAGATATCAAACCATGGGGTGATATGTTTTTGCCAAAGTGACAGATACTTGTTCAAGTTGCTACATGAAGTAAACGTGCGTGATGGCACAAGTTGCAGCATGAATGTCACTTCACCACCTGTACAAGTGAAGTTTAATTGGAGGAATCAGTACAAAGGCAGATGTAGACGAATGCGAACATCTCAGCAGATCAAACGGCTTCATCGTGTAGATCCTTCCCGTCTGTCCCGCCCCTCTGACATGATGAAAGACGCAGATACAGGGAGAGATTCAAACGAGGCTCCATGATGGATCCTAACTTTGTTATCATTTTTCTCTTCTTTTGCAAGAATATTTTGAAAAGGGATTCATCTGTCTGTGTAAAGGTCTGACACCGTGTGCATTGGTATGAGAGGAAACAAAGGATGAAACGTACGTTGTGTAGATGATGGATCGCAGCTGACACTTCTGAAACCGATGACCGAAGCAGAGCAACAGTTACGACAGCTGAGAGGGTGTCCAACAGCGCCGCCCCAACGTGAATAAAAGACAAAGTTACGACTCGGCGGCTTTGTGAGCGGTTGTGATTGACGTCTTGTTGTTCACCTGCGAGACACTCCGGCTGTGTCATGTCTGAGTGTTATTGGAGACGAAGGCAGGGGGCTGCGTTGTTGAACAGAATCCCCTTCAGACGGAGCTGTCAGCAGGACATCACAGCTCGTGTGTTAGAGTGTTTTTGATCAGTCGCTCCCGATCCCATCTCCTCCGTCTGTCAGTATCTTTCTCAAAATGCACCACTTTTTGTTTTTATAATGTTTGCTCTGCCAACTGTGGACAGCTCATTTCCCCTTAAATGATAGACTCATCCTTATCTTTTAATAGACTTCTCTCCCTCTCTCTACACGCTTCTTTCCATGCATGGAAACTAGAATTATGAATAACTCTGTCTTAACTCATCCGCCGCTTTGCTGCTCTGTCCATTACTCCTCCTGTGTCTTGTTGTAGCAGCTTTTTATTTCTCCATCTTGCTTCTCGGCCCGTTCTTTGGTTGTGAATTACATCTCCTGTTCCTTTTTCTTTGTCTTATTGGTCTTTATTATTGCCACACGGAGAACAAATCAAAGAGGGAGCAGATTCACTAATCAAGTCAGAACTCTATAAGTTCTCCGCAGAGACCATAAAGTTTGAAATATAAAAAGTGATTTAAATCAACTGAGAAACATAAAAGTTTTAAAGCTTTTTATGTATTAAAAAAAAAAAAAAAACTACTCCATCTCCTCTGGTTACGCTGATGGAAATGTCATTAGTTTTGCAGATATTAAACAAAGTTCTGGATAAATGGGAAATGTTGAGTTATTTATTTATTCTCAGGGGTTTATTCTCAGGGGAATATGAATGTCTCAACCACATTTCAAAACTATAAATTTCAGAGCCAGTGAACTTTTAACCCTCACCCACATTACAACCAGAACTGTCCTCTTCATTACCAACCTTCATCACCAAGTCATCATCAAGTGGCGTAGAAGTGCAGACCAATTACCATTTACCATATCCAGTATCTGATTAAATAAACCAGTTTTTCCATATTGAAGCTCAAGTACGGGTAGCGTACTTTTAGTTTTTGACATGTAAAATCAAAGACTTTAACTCATTCATTCACTCAGTCTGCGTGTGGAATAGCAGCTCATGTTTATCTTAGCTTAACGATAAAGGTGGGAGGAATAATGGAAATGGTTTAAAAGTTACTGAAATCACCTACTAGCACCTTAAATATTTATCATGACATACTGACATATTAGAATATTTGTCATTTGTTAGTCCTCATTGTAAAAATACTCATTTTTGGGATGGGAAACTTCAGAATACTCCTCGTTCCAGCTTTGTGCGAGCTAAGCTAACTGGCTGTTTGTTTACAGTATAGACAACAGCATCGTCTGACTCTGATTAGTAGCTCCACAAATCTCGACCTCATCCTTTAAAACTTGGACAGTTGTTGACTGATCCGGCAGGATCCTCAGACAGGAAGTTAAACCGCAGTCTAACCGTAGTTGTCTCTGTTGTTTCAGGTGTTGCTGCTGTTGTGTATCGCCGACTGGATGGTGCACTCCATGTGGCGGAGCGGCAAAGACCCGGACAGTTTCTCCATCCCTTACCTGACCGCCCTGGGCGACCTGCTGGGCACCGCCCTGCTGGCTCTCAGCTTCCACTTCCTGTGGCTCATAGGAGACCAGGACAGCGACGTGGGCGACTGAGGCGGCGATGGCGAGGGCGGCGGCGGCGCGACGGGAACACTGCGGTGTGCCAGCTGACTTCTCACGCCTCTAAACCTTGTGGGAACGTGGGTGCTGTGTGTCACTGGCCAGCACATTCCTTCGCTTCACATGAAACTGCACTTAAACCACACAATGGTTTACAAACTATTTTCTGCTCCTGGCTTTTTTTTTTTTTTTTTTACATACTAAAAGACTTTATATTCTATAAATACAGACTGTAGCATTATGTTGTTCGTCATTTGCACCAAAGCACTTGCATATTATATCGCAGGTTTAGTAAAAGGAGAAGCAGGCACCACCAACAACACAAAGGAGACCTGATTTGCTCTGGAGGTCTTCTTTATAAAAAAAAAATCTGGAAAATATTTTGGGGATTTACAAGGAACCACTTCACATCACAGAATGTGTTTGTGTATCAGCTCAGACATAGATCAGATGGAGGCCGAGAGAAGCGCAGCCTGCTGTTTTGTTTCAGATTAATTTGATATATACGTATCTATTGTTTTTCTTCCTGTTCCTAACTCCATGTTTGTCTTAATTTGTTTGTTTCCGGGGGACCAGAACTGTCACTGTGTTTTTTTCTGAGGTGAGATTCAAGTACAGTGAACGATGTTTACGTCAGAAAAGGTACGAGATGCGACGTCCCGTCGAGAAGAAGCGATGCAATGTGATGATTCCATCGTCTGGTCCGGGTGTCTTTTTTTTTTTCCACACACTAACCAAAGGACCGGATCAGATCAATCAGTGGTTAAAGCTATGAGTGTTAGCATTAGTTACATGGATGCATCCTGCCGCACTATACTTTGTTATTTTGGCAGCGAGTCGTGGAAGATTTGAAAATATTTATATTTCAGAGATGGTGTTACGTTTGTCAGTCATGGTTGAAAATTAAAAAAAAAAAAAAAAAGAAAGAAAAAAAAAGCAAAAATGAAAAGTGAAGATACACAAACAAAGGGCAGATCAAACCAGTAACACTGAGGCTAACTGCAAGAAAGACAATAGCCCATTCAGAGGTGATGAAGGTTCACTGTCACCGGTGAGCATCATAACAACACGTGAGTTCATCTCTTCTGGCTCATCCTCCAGTAGAGTCTGTGCCTTCACACAGTGAAGCTGTTGAGTCGCATCATCAACACACCGAGTGTTGGTTGGTTTCTCCTTTAAACTGTGGACCATCGTCATCGCCGTCATCATCATCAGCCTCAGTGTTACAGCACAATACTGAAATGTTAACGTAGCCTTCAGGTGCACCGTCAGCGACAGGTGTAGCTACAAGAGCTAAGTGGATCAATAAGTGGTTACGATCCTTTTATCTCTTACAGCCTCGGTCTCCTCTTTTATCCCGCCAATGTTAACACACTTTTCTGACACTCGTGCTGTTTACATGCGTGCATAGTGTCGACATGCATGCAAACAATGAACTATCAGTCCACGCGTCGTCAGTATAGTCATGTATTCTGCTCACATCTAATCTGGTGGAAACGCCAGACCTCTGCCTTCGTTCAGAATATAACGTAACATTTATGTGTGTGTGTGTGCGTGCGCGTGTGTGTGAATGTGACCAGTGTCTCTTCACCTCCACTTTGTGCCTCTTGAGATTCACTGGTTGACGAGGTCTTTGTTCCTGTCGTGCCATTAATGCAACTTTCTTTCTACGACATTGTAATACGACGGTGCAATGACTTGATGATCTTTTTGTACTTTCAGCTCTTTCAGTTGTACGACAGCAACTGTTCTGTTTCTTTTTTTCTTTTTCTGGAGAGGGTGGGGTGAGGTTTCATTCAGTTCTATTTACCAGCATGAAACTACTTCTAGATATCATTAAAAGGGGTTGGGGAGGTTGGGGGGTGTCATGTCTTCTATTTGAAATCAACAACTTTGTTTGCTTCTGGACCAATAACGTCAAAAATAAACGTCTTTCAATTGAAAAGTATCTGGTTGTTTTTCTAGTTGTCACATGAGCTGATGCAGCAGATCAGTGTCAGCACTGAGCCAGGGACAGTTTGATGTAAGCCCCTTTTTTTTAGATGGTCTCCATGACAACCAGACCAGGTAATGCACATCTACCACTCTTTTCTCAGTGTTTGGGAAAACAGGCGTCCATGGAAACATAAAGCAGCGCATATTTCATTGTGAGAGCTGCCTTCAACAACACAACAACGCTGCAGCATCTTCATTATGAACATGTCTTACTGGTTTTTTAATTTACCAAATTTTTAAAAGTTCAAGTGTTTTACTTCATGTTGCTCATTAGGATCCTAGTTGTCAGATGCCAGAGCTTCACCAAGAGTCACCATAGAGTCCATGTGTTGGTGATGTAAAACATGAACAGTCCATGTGATCTAGATATGATCCCTTTGAATATCAAGGAAGTAAGTTGCACAGGTTGAGGACACAGTGCAACTGTTTTACTTATATTGATAAAATTACATTTCGATAAATGTAAGAATATATAATATACAATATAATATAAGAATCATTGTCTACAGCTCATATAAAGCCATGGGTCCGGGATTACCATGGAAACATCTCTGTCAGATCCAGGACACAGTGTCTTTAAACTTGGATCAAAAGATGAAAAGACCAGCAGCAAGTCCAGAAGCCAGAGTCCATCATGGTGTAGGTTTGTGTCAGTGTCTTTAACTTTAGCTCTGTAGTGCTCCATGTTTTCAACAAGATAATGAAAACCACATTGTTCCACATGACAAGAGTGTGTGGAGGAGGAGAGTTTGGAGGTGGACAGATCTGCCAACGGTTCTGACCCGACCCCAACACACACTGTGTGGATGAGACAACAAAGACCTCCTACTGTTGAAGATCTTCAGCTGTAGAAGAAGAGACACTGACACATTGAGTCACTCAGTTTCTTCAGTCTCTAAATGTCTTTAAGTTGTTTAAGTTTAATATGTTGCAAGAATCTAAATTGGAATAAGCAACGACATTGAGCAATGTTAGTGTTTTTATCTGATGAACTACAAGTCACTTGGTTAGTTTAAAAAAAAAAAAAAACTCATCTTTTAGAACTGACTCATTACCCAGCACTACATCACTAAGAGTGTGGAAATAAATCCCAGTAAATAAAAATTGTCAGTGAACTAGTTGGATTTCAGTGTTCTTAAAATCCCGTCCTCGGGTCTACACCATGTTTCAGTTTCAGACTGACTTTTCCTCAGACGCCTCAGAATCAGTTGAGTGAAGCAGGTGAAGATGAAGATGATGAAGGTGCAGATGGATGAAGCAGGTCTGTAAGACGGTGTCTTCGGGCCTTGAGTTCGAATGCGTCCTTGTAACTGATGGATTGCGGGTTTTCTTTGAAACGTCGTGACGAGCATTCCAGCGCTCTTCACATCCTTTCAGCGCCGTCTAATGGATTTCCTCATCCCTCATGTGATTGGTGCCACAGGCAGCAGATACACATTATTCATGCTTATAGATTTTCTCACTAGCTGAAAGAATCAGATGTTGTTGTTTTTTTTTTTAACAACATCTGAACAGCACCAGGCTGCAGAATTTCATTACTGAAGAGGAAGCAGAGATTCATGTTTCACTTCATCTTTAACAAGTTCACCGGGACATGCTGACAGGCTCAAAGCTTCAGGAGCACACGCTCCCTCCATGGTGTGTTGGCTCAGCAGCAGTGACCCAGACAGGACCAGAGGGTGTGTGAAACCTAACCCATCACTAACCTAGCCACCCTAGAGGCTGTTAGCTGTATTTTTATGTGCAGCCTGCAGACAGAGGGGGCCTCTGGGAGGTCTGGCAGTAGCCACCGCAACTCCTGCAGTGTTGAGGAAAACAATAGAAGCTTCATATGCAACATAATTGGAAACAGATTTCTCCCGAGGTCTGAACCGAGGTGCTCAGACTCAGGCGAGTCCAACAGTGAAAGCATTGAACACAGAAGCTTTAAATTGCACCATAAAGTTCAAAAGTAACAGGTTTGCAGGGTGACGATGATTAACAATCAAATCATTAAGTTATATAAGGTGCGTGAGGGATTTTAAATGACACACTAAGCTTTGGAAAGTAATGAGAGAGGCAGTGATGGTGGAGCTGATGTCAGGCTGAGTTTAAATATGGCTGAAATCAATGCTTTCTATTTCCTGTCAAGTGTAAGTCGCTTCATTTGAATGTTTCTAACTTTGCTTTATCACAGAGGAAAGTTTTCCGTCTAACATTAAATGTAGAGGGTGTCTGCCTCCTGGACCCAAACAAGGAGCTGGTTCCATCAGAGAGGATCCTGATAACTGACGACTCTACCTCCCATTCTGCTCTTAAAGACTCTCAGCACTCATACTAACTAAACTGGAGGTTTTTACTGAAGTTATTTAAATACCAATTGAATGATAATTTCACTCTGATTCTGATGTCGAGACCCCTGTCAGATCTGGATCTGCCAGCAGCTTATGTCAGGCTAGACATGTCTATCAGTGATCTGTGTGTGGAACAGTGACTCAGCCAATTGCTTACCCCTTGTGGTTGTTGGTCACTGAAGCACTGCTGGGGCAAAAAATCTCGGGGTGACTAGCGTCTGAATCCAAAATCATTAGTACATTTTATATGTTCTTAAATACTTTGTACACATTTCCTGTATTTTCTTATTATATCTGCATAAAGAAAGGGAGAGGTGGTATATATGTATGGTCTTTGCAGCACTGCTAAAACAAAACGTGGGGTGCCTCTAACTCTTACACAGTACAGTATATATTGCACTATTCTAATGCCATTCACACACATTCATACAACAATGGGACATCTACCAGACCATTTGGGGTTCAGTATTTTTGCCCATGGACACCTCTGCAGACAGGACGGACCAGGAATTGAACCACTGACTTTCCGATTAGTGGACGACCTTTGCTACTTCCTGAGTCACAGCCACCATCCTTAGAGACTTTATATGTAAGACAAAGGACAAATTGACTCCAAGGTTCCTCACAGGTAAATTCCATTCAGAGTAACTCTACGATCAGATAATGAATCTCTAAGGGGTTTAAAGAATAACTTCAGAATTTGAAATAGTTTTATCTGGCTTCAGAGATAAATATAATTGGCATCTGTGCAGTGAAGTTTATGTGGTGCTTTCTGATGGTGTTGACAGAAGGGAATGTGTATTCAATGAACTACGATGAACTACGGTGTATGAAAGAGTCCCTGTTCACACGAACAAACCAGAATCTAAAACCTTTAATCCTAATAACATGTCATGATAATAAGTGGTTCTGTGACTCTTTTACTGTCACAGTTAACTCTGTTTGGAAGCTTTACGTTAGAAACCAGAAATCCTCAATGAAGTATAGTGGCTGCATCACGGCATTAACTAATGTATATAAGAGTGAAGCTGATCCTCTGACTTTTTTTCTTCTCTTCTTGAATGGTGGAGGTAACAGGGACTGTGTGTTCTTACTGGGAACACTGAAACATTCCTGACATATTGGGGTGACATACCTCTGGAGCTCTGTACATACTCTGAATATTTCCCCAATGAAATATGGACCTGCACTCCAGTGTCCTCTTCACAGAACAGTTACTCACACAGCAACTTCCCACTGGCAGGTACCTGGCCTTGATGTGACACCCACTCACCACCGCCTCCACCACAGTGTCCTCTGTCTTTTGCACTGACAGTAACTATACTCTGGACACAGGAAGATCAATAGTGCTGTTGCTCAGGACGGATGACTCAGCCTGTAGTGGCTGCTCGGTGCTCTCGGAGTGAAACGCCGTTGTCGATCCGTCTTTATTTAGGTGCTTATAAATCTCATTTGGCATCAAACCCAAACTGAGGCAGCAGGAGGAAGCTGACAGCCATTACTTCGTGGGGAGATTCACGGCTGCTTTAGCGCCACCACCAGGGTGTCAGCGTGAAGACACGTCTCATCATGTGACTCTGCAGACAGTTAGTGTCCTTTCAGCCTCTCAGCTGGTTTACACAGCGTCCTAACCTCTTTTAACAACACACTCTGTTGGTTTTATAGCTCACAGTTTTACTGTCTAGGTTCAGTCTCATTGACCTTGTTCTCAACAGCAAACTGATTCTATCTAAAACCAGTGCCCACTGGCTGATAGATGCAGGTGGAGATACCGCAATATCCATGGTTTTCATTACTATCAGGGTGTCTTAATGTCTTCCATGTTGCATGACCGAAAAGAATATCAATCACCGACTTGAACCGCAATTGTTGCCCATAATATATCTGCTGGCTCTTTCCAATTATAATCAAGAATGATAGTCTTATTTGCACTGAAATTAGTAAGAGTGTGTCTGAAAGTATGTGAATTGAGACACACAGTATATGTTCCAATGACAAAGACAAGACGATGACAAGATGGCAGCAGCATCACGACCCACTGACAGTGACTATCAACACCTAATATCAACCAAAAAATGACGAGACAAAACGCAGTTTAGTTCAATGAATTGAGTTGACATTCAGCACTATTTTTGGATGAGTTGGAGAAAAAAAAAAAAACAATGCACTTCACAAAATACATTTATCTCAAGGCACTTTACACTGTCAGGTTGAATCCTTACAATAGTATAGAAAAAAACCAACAGCTCCCACAGCGAGCAGCACCTGGTGACAGTGGAGAGAGAAAAAAAACTCTCTTTAACAGGAACAAACCTTTTTAAATCAGACTCAAAGAGCGCTGCTTTACACAGAAGATAAATCCAAACTTGAGGAGACATATTTAAAACTCACAAAAGAATTTAAGGTAAATAAAATAACGAATTATCGATTTATATTTTAAGCCAACTGGTGAATGGTTATTTGTCTGTATATGTCAGCCCTGTGATTCAATTCTATTCATTTCACTTCAGTTTTATTTGTGTAGCACTAACTCATTAAAAAAAAAAAAAAAAAAAAAACTCTCAATGCACTTTACAATATTATAAAATAGAAAACCCAGCAGTTCCCACAGTGAGCAACACTTGGCAGGACCAGACTCAGAGCAGCCATCTGCCTCAACTGGGTGGGGTGAAAGGGATAAAGAGAAAAAGTACAAAAGGAAGGAGAGGAGGAGAGAAAGAAGAGAGAGAGACCAGGAAGAGACATTTTACACTGTTACAATCAGCGATCATTATCATTACCATTACCACCATACTACTACCACTATTAAAAATAACAATAGAGAAGAAGAAATCGGTGCAGCAGAACCAGTAATCTCATCATTTTTAACCCCCCATCACTGTTCGTTGTGAAAACTTGGTGCCTACATCACCCACAATGCAACAGGACCTCTTACAGTTTAGATGGAGATGAGAGTGTGTTATGGTTAAAATAACAGTGGCTACTAGTTTACGGTTCAAACCTCTGAGTCCAGATACTCAGACCCATTCTGTGCCACAGCCACAGTGTTTCACACTAAAGCTAAACAACCTGTTCCTACATCAATACATTACATCAGGTGTTGTCTGTCTGCCCTCAGCGACTGTACATACACAGCCTGAGGTGTCTCCAGCTCCGCCTCAAGCTGGAGCTCGTCTCAGTGCAGACAGTTCATCAGGCTGAGTGGCACATGGAGCAGCCTGGAAGGCAAACGGTGCATGATGCCACTGACAGAGTAATAATTCATACTCAATGTCTCTGTCTTCATGTCCAGAATCATCCATATAGAGGTGATGTTTTTTCCCAGACAGGTTGGAGGTCAGAGGTCACCAGCAGAACACAAAATGGAAAAACACAAAATGTTTGCATATCCCAGGGTTTCCCTAACATTAACATTCCCTACACTTTTTATGTGTTGATCAGTCATGCACCTAAATAGTTCAAAAACTAGCTAGCATTAGGTCTGCATTTGTTTTCAGGGAAACATTGTGAAAGTTGTACATGGATTTATTTTGTCCATGACAGTCCAGTCACACAAGTAGTTTCCTGGTGTTTGATTGGTCCTGCTGGAGCACCTCCGGTTGACACCTCCAATTAAACGCCAGGTCCCCGCTCACAAGGTCTCCAGATGGTGTAAATTCTCAATTCTCAATTCTCTCAATTTTTTTGATGACAGGTGACATTTTTATGGCAGCACCAACCCACAGGATGCAAACTGCCTGCGATATGAAGTGTGCAACAATCCGCCTCCATCAATTCATTTAGCCCTCGACGTTAAATATCATCATTTGCATAAATCATCGTGTGATTTATCATCACATCAGATAATCTGTTCTCTGGATTTCTGCCACTTTTTATCTTTTGACTAACCATGCATAATGTTTTACAACACAGCCCTGCTTCACATTTGCTCTCATCGTGCTTTAATTGGCGTCAGCGATCAGCAGCTGGGCAGTACCTTGCTCAGGGCCAAAGGAAGCATCTCTCAGTAGTTGTGTTCAGAGCCCAGCAGCCTGGAAGGAGGAGAAGTTTGAACCTGGACGTTCAATACTCAGGTCGCAGACTTGTTCTGGTCATGGGAAACTGGAATCGGGATCCTGAGTGAATGTGATGTTATGTGCGATAAAGAGGCATGGAAACCTTCTTATCATGCTTTTTAGTCAACAGTGTGTCGCCTCATGTTTCACACTAGTTCTCCAGTTTCTCTGCACGGTCCAGAGGTATTTCTCTCATTTGCAGCACAGCAAGTTCTTCACAGAACAACACAACTGATTTCTAGGATTTATCTTCAGTTTGACCTGCATGTGACCAGACAGCAACAACAACAACACATGTGCCAACGGTTACTTTCAGTTCTGCTAACGTGTGTTTTGGTTATAATTTTAGAAATGATGATGATCCAGATTAACACTGATGTAACTTCAATGTCTGAGTGATAATACACATTTATAATGTTATAATCTTGTTGTGTCTCCTCATGTAGTTATTAGAGTTAGTTCAGGACTAAACTGAGGCTCATATGAATCATATATTATGCATGACAGTCATTTTTGATCTATTTTTGGTGTAATTGGTCCCTTTGCTCTTACACAAATCTTTCTTTCAGGTTCTGGTGAACAAGTGCTTGTTGTTGTATCATTTCCTCTGTTCACAATGAACATCAGGAGATCACTTTCAAAACATTTCCAGAGATGGCATGAGTACTACGTGTTTTATTTCAACATCTGAGCTTTGTGTGTAAAGAGACACCCACTTGTCCTTGAACATTTGTTTTGTCCCTGGAACTGAAAAAGTCCATATTTTGAAAGTCTTCAGAACTTTAGTGTACAACACCTGTCTATATAAATAAAATAGAAGATAAATGCATCACAAATGTCTAAGATGAACTGTTTTAGAAGTGTTATAGCTTCAAATTTGTTCGAATAACAGCATGCAGTGTATCATCATGACTATCATCTATTTCTTTATCTATTTTGCTTCTTTCACAGCAGCAGCAGCAGCAGAACATAGCTTGTTGAGTTAGTCACATTTATTCACAGTGGAATAATCTCTAATGTTATTGTTAAATAAATTAAATTCATTTTCACATGGATCCATACTTTTCACTGCATTGTAGGAAATGATCTTCTAGGTACGGTGGTCAAATCAATTCAAAATCTACGACCCAACTGTTAGTCATGACAGATGTGATCCATCATAGCAACAGTGTTGCTCGCTGCTGTTGTGGCATAATTTCTGTTGAGACTTTTGTATTGTGTTGACACTCCTGGCCCTCTGTACTTCAGGCTGTGAAACTCATCATCGGCCTGTTTTGTAAAAAAACACCATCCAGTATCCTGCTCCTGCAGCTCAAAGATAAGATCCTCCCACACTCTGTGACAGCAGCGGTATGAAAAGCATCTTAATCCTGACAGTGGACAACAACTACTGAGCCTCCAAGTCTCTAGCTGAAATGTATCATAGAGAATCTGGATATTTGTACATAAAGTAAAGGCATAATGAAGGTGACACAGACGGAGGCGGCAGGTGGAGACTCAATGTCTTCATCTATCTGATCTGTTTTTGGGAGAAACCAGAGAACCTGCTTCCTTCTGTATCCTAGTTAGAATATGAAGCTGTTTTTCTATTTTCACTCACACACACACACACATGCACACACACGCACACACACTCACTCAGCAGTTGCCACTGGCCGCCCTCTAATGACAGGGTGTAGCTACAGATTGTAGGGAGGGCAGTGTGTATTTCAGAGTCTAGACCACAAGGTCAGCCGTGAGGACGAACCCTGCTTGTCTCAATGCGTGTGTGTGTTGAGGGGGTGTCAGGCAGGTGGTTGCACTCGGTGGCCCATCAACTCAACACCACTCCCTGTCATTTCACTTGTTTACAGCAGGGATACTGTGTGTTGGAATATAGCAGCAGCAGTGTGACTCTGAACTGTTGAGGTGGATACAGTGTGTTTGTACCTGATACATCACTTTCACCTGAACACACTGTTCATCCACTGAAACACTGAACCGGTAACTAATGGAGATCCAGCTCTGTCCTGACTGGACGACATCACTGTCTCAGTGGTGGTGATACACTCTGTGTGGTGATATAAGACTCTATTTGATCATTTCTACAGTTAAAGAGAAAATGTTTCACTTAGGAAAGTGTACTTAGTTTCTTCTGAAGAAATAAGAAAGATCCACATTTCCCAAGAAGCCAATCGACCTTTAAAAATGAATTAAACATTCACAACAACATTATTTACACTAACATAATTTGTTAAACAAGTCTGGTTTATAGTCAAGCTAATGAATCATCCTACTCTTTGGTGGATATTAGTTTCTACATTCAGATGTGAGTAAATTAAAGCATTTGTAAAAAAAAAAAAAAAAAAAAATCTCCTCAGAACAGTATCCAAACCTCAGCATCACCAATCACATCTGCTCTCAGGGTTTTGGACGTTGTTTCTAATCTGTGAGGTAAAAGTCTTCTGAAGGGTTCAGCCTGCGGTTCCTGCACCGACACACACAGGTTGTTTGCGTATAGGTCAGAGAAGGTCAGTCAGTGGGTGGTATATGGCGTTCATGGATTCGATCCATCTTTATTCTGTCTGTTTTTCCATGTGGTTGAACCTGGACACTTGTGTCAGACAGGGCATGCTGAGGGGAACTTTGAACACAGCAGGGTTCAGGGCTGGTGAACGGTGTAGACGTGGTGGTGGAGACAAAAGGGCGATGTTCAGTGGAGATGGTTCAGACGGCAGCCTGTGCTTCCTCTTCTGTCAGTCTCAACCATCACTTTGATCATTTCAACATCTAACATGGAGCCGCTGCCGTCTGCAAAGACCTTAACTTCATCTTTGTACAATTACTCAGAGGTAAGTCACCTCTGGTTTGACAACCAAATAAATCTTGTAAAATGGAGCATATGATTATGTCAGTGATACACACGTGTGTCAATACACACATCTGGGTCAGTTATTAAACTTTTAGTCTGACAATGGACTGTTTATGGAGAAAACAAAATGGACTTTCAGCTCTTTGTAGAAATACACAGAAATGTACCTTATGAATAGATGTATAGTGTGTGTGAAAACTATGAAATGACTATTTTTATGGTGTTTAAGTTCATTTGTTCATATATTTTTAACATTATTCAAAAAAATTGTTCATGGAAATGAAAAACCACAGACTCCTCAGCCTCCCCTCTCTCTAAGCTCCTGTCTCCTCCCGTTCTTTTTTATTCAGCTCTTCAGTTTCGACTCTCCAGTTCCTTCCCACCTCCCACTGTTGAACTGAAGATTTTTATTTTTTATTTTTTCGTAGATAGAAGATATATTTGGCATAAAGAAATCTATTGGTCCTGTTCCGTCAACACTGACTTTCCATTCTGCCAAAAAAAGGAAAAAAAAAAAAAAAAAAAAAAGATGGAAAGTCTCCCTCAAACTGGTCGTCTTTGATTTTCCACTTTTTTCTGTCCTTGAGCTGTCAGTTGGTTCAGCTCCCTTAGTATCCTCATCTCCCTCAGCATCACCAACAACACTGCTGTAATCCTACTTTTTCTAACAGCCTTTCATCATCACTACCATGTTCTACTCTAATGACGTAAATAAACTGTTTACAGCAGATGAGGTATACTCAGGAACAACAATGTCACAGTAGAGGCACTAATTGAAATATAGCCAGTGATGCGTGATGTAATTAATTTTAATTTTCTCCCAACGTACTTGGAAAATATAACACTTATACAACTCCTCAGTTGTTAATTAGTGTCACATTTTATTTCTCTTGCAAGGCTCTGTTACTTTAGACAGATTGGTGAGATATTCCTGAGCTACTTGGACTGGTTTCTTGCTGGTTTTAAGAGATATTTGTTGCACTTCTGGGTGGGTTTCGTATGGAGTGACGCATATAGAAGAACAACTGTCCACTGAAGGTATGAATCAGTGAAGTCTTCTTGAAAAACTTCTGCTATTGCAGTGTATAGTGTGTTTTCACCCACACTTCAGTAATCATAGAAAATGATACCATTTATACTGCAAGTTCATTTTGGTCAGAAAAAAAAAGATGCTTCAGTCACTTTATGAGAGGTTGGACCTTACACATAGCAGTCATTCAGTCCCCCTCAGAGAACCATAGACAGGGCTTTAAGTGGTGGGGTGAAGCAGCACAGATGGTAATGACAGCACAGAGACTCTTCTCTAACATCCTGATGATTATTAGCTGTCAGGAAGCCTGTCACATCACTGGATCATAACTGAGGCATGAAAATTAAAATAATTACTCTTGTGCTCCCCCTGTACTTATAGAACTACATCATCCTCATCCTCATCATCATCATCTTTTAGTTCTCTGTGCCAAGAGTCACATCAGATATCTGACATCAACATCCACACAGGAAATAAACAGAGTCAGAGTCACTGTGAGTTTCACTGTGATTTTATTGTGAAAACATGAGACAGGATGAACGTCAGGGTGGTGCTGCTGCTGTGGGTATCGACACCACCCTCCCACACTCGGCGCACGCGCTCTATTATTCATGACTTCAAAGTGAGCGGTGCCTTGAAACCGAAGCGTCGAGTAAGACGGGACGCCGGAGGAGACGTCCCACCAAGGAGAGGAGAGGAGAAGAGAGGAGAGACGTGGAGAGTTTAGAGGTGTTTGTTGCCATGGTGACGGCACAGAGGCGTGTGGGTAGTTGTCAGAGAATAAATAAATAAATAAATGGCGCTGGTTTCTGTCTCTGTTTGGATGAAAGTCTTGTCTTTCCTCGACACACACACACACACACACACACTGAGAACTGGACATCCACAGCATCTGGAAACAGCTGGTGTGTGACCTCAGCTCAGTGGACGAGGACAGACAGGATGAAACCTGGACATGTTGATGTGGACTAATCTGATGACAAGTTTTTTTTTTTTAATTAACCTGTGACCAGACCCACCCACAGACTGTCACTTTAAAGTGTGGCACACTTTAAGGACACGACAAGTGAGTGTATCTGGTAGAAATCAAGCGAAGCAGCAAGTTTGTAGAGACATGAGAGGTCAGAGGATGGGACAGGTTTTAACCGACCAGATGATGTGACAGTAACTTAAAGTGAAGCGGTGATGAATGGTTAAAATAATTAGTTGTAAACATTCATTAGTCTGAACAGCCTGGAGGTCTTCACCCACTCTGCTTCACGCTGTTCATGGACCTGGTTCTAGTCTTCACAAGGATCTGTTTAATTCTTTAATAATGCTGAAACACAGTCAGTATCAGATGTGACCGCTGATTCAGAACGTTGGCACCGATCTGTTGCAGAATAATACTCAAAAGCTTTTCAGAACAATGTGGGATTAGTTTTGTTGATCGTCCAAATAAAGAGGTTAATCTGATCATCTGACTGCTCATGTCTCTCATCGTGCTCTGTGATGATACCACAATCATGCTTAAAGTAAATCTCACTGTCAACAACACTGTGACAACTATTTGTGTGTGTGTGTGTTTTTGGCAGCCAGACTAATTAATACAGTATAACATCCAAACATGATAGCAGAGAAAACAGCAGCAGCAGCAGAATGAAGGACTTTATGTACAAACACTGCTGCGGGACAGTAGACGTGTCAGAAACAGAGGAGAGAAGCAGATCAGAAGTTCTTGGCTTTGTCCCTCTGAGCTGATCACATGAGATGAGTTCATATTTCTGCTGGAATTTAGTTTCAAATATTTTGTGTTTTTGGTGCCAAAAAGGATCCAAAATAAAAACCAGAGAAACAGTTTTCTTTACTTCTTCTGCTTCTTCTACGAAGGCGAAGCTTCAGACAGATATTAGCATCCCCTGGTTTTGTGATAATGATTTCTACACTATGTGTTGCTCTATATGAAGATGTGTCCATCTGTGCATAAATAATAAAGAAACCATCCAGTCCTCGTTGAGAAAACCTTCATCGGATATGTTCGGAGCATTTCCTGTGCTCCTTTCAACTCGTTTGTGATTCGGTCTAATGATAGACGTCGTTAAAAAACAAACAGGAATAAACCCGTTGGCTCGACTTGAGTATAAACAGCTACAGTATGAGACGAGTGTCCGTGACCAGGTTTGGATCTATGCAAACTGTGGAGTTAAGAATAGAGACAAAAGCAGTGGAGCTGCGGTGAGGCAGAAAGTCACTTGAGGCCTCGCTGTGCTCGCTGAGCTCCCTGGGGGGATTTTATAGCACTTCTGTTTGTTTAAGCAGGCTGCCCTTTTCCTGCAGGGACGGTGGGGGATCATCGACACTGACTCGCCTCTGTTTTTTTTTTTTTATACATACAGTGGGCCACTTTCGGAGCAAGTTTGGAAAGGATAAAATAGAGGCCTCTGTAATGGCTTGTTTGCAGGCTAAGAGGTCCTTTGTGTATCGTTTGTCTTCCATTCTGGGTCTAAATGAGCAGTTTAAGTCAGTGTGTTAAAGTAGAGAGGTGCTGCCCGCGTCAGCCTTGGCTGACAACTGCTGAGTAAGGTGCTGCGTGGCATCGACATCAGCAGCAGTGCTAATGTGAAGAGGCTGTGCCGAGAATACACTCATTGCTGTGCTGGAGGGTTAGGGCAGCGGCTGCAGGCGAGGCCGCCAGTGCTTCTGCTTTATTAGAGTCAGACGTCTGTGTGAGGGTGAAGACAGAAAAATACAGCTGTTCTCTCGCTACAACCCACGCACGGACTCTGTAATAACACTTCAAAGGCTACTCAAGGAAGTCTGCAGCTAAAAAAAAAAAAAAAGTCTGGATATAATCTCAAATTTAGTTATCACCTGTCAGTTCATGGCGACACTTTACTTACCAGCTCCTTTACAGGGAAACTATCCTGTAGCTGCAGCTACATTAAAAATGATAGTGTTTGGTTTATTGTTGTTGTTATGGCCAGATTAACATTTATTTACCTATAATTTATATACACTGTATAAGTAAAGCACAGATTTAATTTCACATAATCTTTAATAACGCTGTGTTGTGGTTCTCTGTCATTTTCTTGCCTGTCCTTATCTGAACTGTAAAAGAAAAAGTGCTGCCTGCCTTTGGGCCCATTGTGTCATTTGATATTGTGCTTTAGTCCATATCCTCATATTCCCAAACAAATTTACAGTTAATTTAATCAACCTGGAGCTTTTGGGGGCTGCTGGGCATCTGATAGTGTCCGGAGGCTCTGGGGCAGTTGCCCGTTTTACTTTTTTTACCGAGCATTTTTTAAACATTTTTGATGTCTCTGTGCTGAATCTGTTGAGTTAAAAATATCATCATTATCGGCAGAAACGTTTGACAAAATAAAAATCAGTTCAAGGCCCTTCGGTATCGCTTAAAAACTTTAGCTGTGTCTAACAGAGAGACGCTATGCTCAAACATGTCACAGAAAAAATACGATTTGCGGTTCGGTTTTTACTTTGATGAAGAGTTGCAGCAAACGAAATGAGTCTGAGGGAGAGAGAGGTCAGGTATCCTTTCTCTCTCTCTCCAGTATAGTGCTTACACCACAGCCTGTAATCCAATTCACAGCCTGATGGAGAGCACAGTTATTAACCTTGACACTGTTTAGCTTTGCTAACATAAATCACATTATGATATGAGATGCTGCCTGTGATTCTGTGATGTGGGCAGTAGATTACTGATATGTACACCGAGAGCAGCAGCTTACTCATGTTATAGTTTGGGTTATAATCATCCCATGAATGTGCTTAATGGCAACGATGTGTGGTGAATACTGAGCGTGGACGTCTGAGGCTCTCTCTGATGTTTTTGGCACCAAACGTTTGAAAACAGGAAATAGAAAATCACCCACAAATCTCTGATGATGTCAGACAGAGAAGGACAAAGCCACGGGCTGAAACGTACCATACCGTACGCCCTTCAGGAGTGTAAGTGCTTCGACGCACTCGTAATGTAGTGTCATCAGAGGCATGTTGTGAAGAAAAATAAAAATCGACATGAAAAACTCGACATGAAAATACTTTCTTTTCTTTTTTTTTCTTTTTTTTTTTTCCAAAATGTTCATCAGCCTGGGAAAACAAAATATGAAATCTTTCTCTCAGTTTAATGAATAAAGCAAATTAAATAATATTACAGTTGCTGCTCGCAGCAATGCTTCAGTAGAAACAAAACTAAGTAGACAAAAGGATAATTTAAATTTGCTGAAAGATTTGTGATCATTGGAGTGGGGGTGTCTTGGGTGTTGCCCCAGATTGGGCCACAGCCGGGCAGGGTTCTGACACCCAGCGTCCATAACCTTTTTTTCAGAACAAGGTTGTGTCTCTGTACACACAGCCTTGTTCATGTGACAGCATCCTGTACCTTCCTAAGATCGTCCTGTACTGCAAAGTGTTAAGATCGTCACAGGCGATGACGTATCAATTCATTGCCCTACTTCACTGCTGCAGCAGGCGTCTCGGATTTCACAGGGTTCTCAGTGCGACACCGGAAATGTCCTCTGCCAACATTATACTGACAGAGACCAGGGAAAGAAGAAGTCTGGTCTAAAACGTTGGCAGAAGGCCATGTCACCACTGATCTAGATGCAGAGGTCTTGAGAGTAAAGTCAGTAGCCATTCATTACAGGGCGTCTTTGAGGCGTCGATGAACCAGGTTCCCTCTGAAATGTATGAATCTAATGAGGGCAAAGGTGATGGGTGATAACACGCCATGCTGGCAGCACAGCGAAGGACATGAATCGTCTTTTACAATTTGACGGAGTTTCTCTATTGATCGGGGGAAGGGGAGATAAGCTTAGCTCCCACGATGCATTGGGGTCAGGGCGCGTGCGAGGCCGCTGTTTACTTTGCAGAATCTGAAGCAGCCTAATTTGTCAGCAGTTTCTTTAAACGTATAGGGAACATGATCAGGAGAGTTCCACTTCAAGTCCACAAGTTCCCCTTATAAAATATCTTGAAGACCTGCTTCACCCAGTCATTGTTTTTGCATGCGTTTAGTCCCTTTAGTCCAAATTCTCACCCAATCAGTGCTCTGTGTCACCCAGAGATGATTGGACAGACAAGCACGCATTGTTTTCTTTCTCTCAGTATCTGTTTGTATGTTTACTTCAGACCCCACACCTGCAAGGTACCATGACAGTTTTTCAATCAAGTTTGATTCCAAAAAATTCTGCCCTTTCCTCATTTTATGGCCTCAGCCATTCTCAGAGTCCCAGCTCTGTCCTCAGTTAGTCCAGCCGGAGGTAGCTGGGTGTGGAGTAGTTGAACATGAGGAAGTCCATCTTGTAAAGCTGGTAGAGCTGGATCTGCTGCTGAGTGCTGATATTGCTGAAGAACTGGGCCGTCATGGCGTCTGTGGTACGAGTGGACTTGGCATAACTTGGGAAGCGCAGGGAGTCGCCCACACCCACGAGCCGCAACACATAGTTTGCATCCTCCTCAAGCGTCTCGTACTTTCCTACTAGGTCATAGTGGATGTGACATGGGTGGCAAAGCTGGTAGACGGTTTGCCAGTGCTCGTTGAGGGGGCCGTCGCGCTGCGTGGCTGGGTCCACCAGGTACTCAGCGAATTCTTTGAATTTGACATCAGCACCATTGAGCAGGGCATCCTGGGTGGCGTTCTTCCTGTAGCGCCGGACTATACGGGTGCCAAAGCGCTTGTGGAAGGAGGAATTGTACTTGAGAGTGAACTTGTTGCGATATGCAGAGACCAACCTCTCAAAGGGCTCACGAACGAAGAGGAACTTGAGGTAGTTCTTGAGCCGGTGGTTGATCTCAGCAATGCTGTACTGGTTCAGCGTCTTCAGGTTGGAGGGAACGTGGGCTTCATTGGACGGGATTTCCATTGGGTCACTGTGGGGTAGATGAAAAAGGACAGTGAGGAACATGGCAGCACAAGGATAAGTATACCCTGTTTCTTCAAGGGATCAATCATGTATATGAGTAAAAGGGAAAATACTTTCTTTTCTTTTTTTTTCAAAATGTTCATCAGCCTGGGAAAATAAAATATGAAATCTTTCTCTCAGTTTAATGAATAAAGCAAATTGAATAATATTACATTTGCTGCTCGCAGCAATGCTTCAGTAGAAACAAAACTAAGTAGACAAAAGGATAATTTAAATTTACTAAAACATTTTGTGATAATTGGAGTGGAGGTGTCTTGCCCCAGGTTGGGCCACAGCCGGGCAGGGTTCTGACACCAAGCATCCATAACCTTTTTTTCACAACAAGGTTGTGTCTTTGTACACACAGCCTTGTTCATGTGACAGCATCCTGTACCTTCCTAAGATCGTCCTGTAGCGCAAAGTGTTAAAGTCTCGGATTTCACAGGGTTCTCAGTGCGACACCGGAAATGTCTTCTGCCAACATCATACTGGCAGAGACCAGGGAAAGAAGAAGTTTGGTCTAAAACGTTGGCAGAAGGCCATGTCACCACTGATCTAGATGCAGAGGTCTTGAGAGTGAAGTCAGTAGCCATTCATTACAGGGCGTCTTTGAGGCGTCGATGAACCAGGTTCCCTCTGAAATGTATGAATCTAATGAGGGCAAAGGTGATGATAGCTAACACACCATGCTGTCAGCACATCGAAGGACATGAATCGTCTTTTACAATTTGACGGAGATTCTCTATTGATCAGGGGAAGGGGAGGTAAGCTTGGCACCCATGATGCATTGGGGTCAGGGCGCATGTTATGTTTAATGTGCAGAATCTGAATCAGCCTAATTTGTCAGCAGTTTCTTTAAACGTATAGGGAGCATGATCAGGAGAGTTCCACTTCAAGTCATATTGCAACAAGTCATGTATTGGCTGGTTCTCTCTAAGCCATTTGACAAACAGTTCTGGACTTACCTGTATTTTCCCCGGCCTGTGAGCACCATCATGACACGTTTCCAGTTGGTACAGGCCACCTTGGGGACGTAACAGTAGATGAGTTCATGGTCCTCGTCCACCACAAGATGTTTGAGGTCTCCAGGTGTCAAGACTCGCCGCTTACGACTGGACGCACTGTAAACTCGACAGGCATCTACTACCTGATCTCTCCTGGCCTGGTGGAGGACGGCCGCTCCGGACAACTCCGACTGTGAAGGGAGAAGCAAAGAAGAAAGTGGGGGAGGGAAGAGAAAGAAAGGGACACTGCTGTGAAATTCAAATAAAAAAGCTTTGAGGAAGTAGGAAATTGGGGGTGAGGGTGATGGTTGGGTTGCAGGTGGTGAGGGATTTACAGTATTTGGCCAGACTTTAACTCAGCATGAAACTGGATATATTAAAAATTGTAAAATCACAAAATTATGTTTTTTTTATTTTTGTTTGCTCTTGAGATTTGCAATACAATCCCAGTGCCTTGACATCTCCCTCCTCATTCGTTACTCTGTCATTTCTTCAGCTGTGTAAGTAGAATCTCAGTGTAGCAGTAAAGCATATATAAAGCCCTAAACTGATCCAAGACAGATGAGAGGTTGCTGTGAAGGCAGAGACATGCACACAAAGAATGAGTGTATTTTTCAGTTTTACCTTTTCTATCTCACCCATCTTTTACTGACTCTTTTTCTACCATTTGAGTCACTCCACAGACTGTAATAGAGATAGAGATAAGTCCATGGCTGTGGAGGAAAATAATGATATTGGATATTGGATATTGGATATTACACATATTGAGTGTTCAGTATGTGTAGATTCAGTTAAGAATCATTCATCTGAGGCAGAGTGACGCTTGTGATGAAGTGGACCTTGGCAGGAGGGGAAGCAGGGAGATGGAGAGGAATGACAAGAGTCTGAGGTGCAGAGTAGCCTGGAGTCTCTGAATCTGAAGGACAGGAGTGTTTCCTTATGACTCTTGATTATTTTTCCTCAGGGTATGAATTCCCCTCCAGGGCAGTGCCCCGGTTTCCTCACAGAATATTAATTGATTGTGCTGTTGTTTCAACACACTTACAAGCGCAGCCTTTCAGCGCTACACTAGCCAAGGCTGAGGGTGGGAGGAAACGCTGATGTGAAGTGCTGAAATAACTCAAGGACCACCACTAAGAAGGAAACACAAAGACAGTTTGGTCGAAAGTCTCTTTTCCAAACATGTCTCCATGTGGACAAGTCTCCATGTGGACAACTGCTGACAACATTCACAAGTTGTGACCTGGGTTTCAAAACATTAGAAGTGGGTTTTTGTGTTCTGTTGAAACTTTTGCTACAAGATGTATCTTCTGTTGAGTCAACATGTTTCCTCTTTATAAGTGGAAATGTATGCGCTCCAGAAATAGAAAGAGATACAGTAACTTTTGAATAACTTTTTCCAACAAGATGATGACTGTGCACACAACTGATGGACTGTTGCTTCCAAAAATTTTGGAAGTTTGACAGTTGTTCCTACTGGATAATTTACATATGATATATGACCTTGATCACTCAGCATTTGGATCTTGTTCACATGAGATAATCTCTCCTGTTGGCTGTTCAACATCCTGTTCCCATGAGATTAAAATCCACCTTCTCTCTATTGTTAATAGGAAAAAATGAAAGCTAAACTTTATCAGCTTAGAAACACTGACTTCCTGTGTAGTTATGTCTGAATTAACCTGTCACAACCTTCCCTCTGTCATCTGTCATGTCACATTTCCGGAAACATGTAAGCGTACGTTGAAAAGAAGAATTCTTTCTGCCACAGAACATTTTGTTTCGTTTTGTACCACTCCCGCTTCTATCTTCTGACATACCAGAACGCACCACAGTATAACAGCAGCTCTCTGTTGATTTGATGAAAATCTCTTCTTATTCATCTGCTCACAGACATCAAGCTTTGATTCACACACAAAGGTTTCATCCCCGGAGGACAAAGGTTGCAATTAACATGGGAAAAAGAAGAGAGGAAATGTTGTCATCTGCTCTGCCTCAGTGTTTCCTCTGCAGTTCCCTGCTTTCCCAGGATTACTGTCTGTCATCTGAGGCTCCCCTTCAAGCAGCTCAGTGGAGTCTCTTGTGCTGCTTGGATGAAAGAGTAAAGAAGAGGAGGAGGAGGAGATGAGAGAGGTGATATGTCGATACAGTTTGAGAGGAGTCCAAGTTTGAGGTCACCGACCTCTGGCCATGTCAAACTGTTCCCATGGGCCAGCTCATACCATTATTTGCACATTCTCTCCCTAATCCCCCGAGGACACGAACCAGTGACTCATTATCAGATAAAAAAAACTAGAAAAAGTCATAAAACTGCAGCTATGAACGTAGTTATCAGCTTCACATACTACGATCATTGACTTTGACCTCCTCTGATTGGTCAAGCTCAGAGAAGGACTTCAAACCTCCAGCTCAGCAGTTTCCCTGTGTGGCTGTATGATGCTCAGCACACAGCATACAGATACTACATATTGATTTATCTGAAAAGGTGTGTATGTGCACCTTCTGCATCTGTTCTCTTTGGAAACACTCATCCATCACAACTGGAAAACAACACAGAGGAGACGGAGAGAAAAACCTCATGAATATGTTTAAAACTGATCTCAGTGGAAAAGTCATTATCAGCTTTGCATATGCAAATAGAAACCCTCTTCTTTCTTATCTTCACGTGTCGGGAGGAGTTTGAAACAAGGCCATTGTACGTTCCTTTTTGACTCTGAACATTTGTTGTCAACAAAATGTGTGGAAACTGATGACAGAGGAAGGCGGGGATCGCGTTTCCATATTTCACATCTTCATTTCCTCGCCACGGCCGTATTATTACTCTCACTGAAAGTTGTTATGGGCTTGAAAAATGACATGAATCTGCACCGGGTGGACGGTAATGAACAACCCCCTCCTGATCTGCTGATGGTTGCAAAGACACACAGAAAGAGGACAACAAGGATTAAAAGGATGGAGAGGAGTTTTTTTTCCCATAAAATTTGCATGTTTGCACTATTGAAATAAAACATCATCTTAAGTGTTTTTTTTTTTTTTTTTGTATAAGAGTTAAATCATTTTAGTTTTTAGATCCACATATTATCATATCTGCTGTCTTACTGACTGACCTGCTGCTGGTGATGTACTGTTTTTAGGTAACCTAAGCTTCTTTTCACTGGAAGTAGTTCATCTACATGTTTGCTAAATTTAGGGAGCAACAGCACAGGCTGCTCGGAAAAAATAAAAACTAATGGAATATGTTTGGGAGGCAGGTGAGCTGTTCTGCCTCTGATCCAATCTGGCAAACCAGTTTGTTCTCTTGAATCCCAAAGTCAGAATTTAATACAAATTACAAAATAGAATCTCTATCTCATCATGTTATTAATTCTTTGTATCAACAGAACATTTTGCACACTAGCTTTATCTGCTGAAGCTAGTTTTACAATTTCTCTTGTGGTTTCATCCCTTTTTAATTCACTATCCCATTGCTCTGAAAACACATCACTACTAATAAGTAATAACTAATAACTTTGGGACTGATATCAGTGCCATTGGGTCATAGCAGAATGCATGCTGGGAAGTCTCCAACCAACACTGCATGACATTTCTACAGAGTGTATAGTCACTTTTTGTCAGCAAGGGGGCTGTCGTGAATAATGTTAATATGATATCACAAAGATTGATGTTTAACCATTGAGACACAGAAAGAATTAAGTTTGGCCACCCACAAACCCCGTCAGCTGCAGAGGACAAAACCAAACTCAAATGTATTTAAGTCCATTTGTAGATCCATCTTTTGACATTACCACACATACCTGTCAATAATCCCTGTAAACAAATCATATTTTGGGGATGTGAAGGCAATGATTGGTCGAACTCTTCTTCTTCTGCTGCTTTTTGGCAGGCAAAGGCGCTGAGACTCATAAACGTGTCACCAGTTTTTTTTTACATACTTCAGAGTGACAAATCACACCAGTGCAGGTCTGCTCCACTCCTCTGTCCCTGGAAACAGTCGAAATAGAAATAAAAACTCGGTCTCAGAGAATTGTCGAGTTTATGAGTCTGACGTCTGAGGTAAATAAGTTGAAAACAAAGTGGTGCAGCACAGCGTGTCCTCCCAATAGTCCCATGTTGGCGTTGGAAGGATGATTTTTTTTCCAGTTTGTCTCTTGAAATCTGATCTGTCTTCTGTCTCAGTATCAATTTCTCACTCTTGCTCTAACTGTAAAGTCATCTAAAGAGCGATCAATAAGATTCACCAAAGCACCACTCTCTAACACTACACACACACACACACACTTAGCACTAAAGGCAGCTTGTCTCTGAACCTCTCTGCTTACAGACTGGCATTCATAGAGCACACAGGAATAAAGCTGCCAGTGTACCACAACTGTACCAACAAACACGCACGCACACACACACACACACACACACACAAGTCTGATATTCTACTGCGTAACACTTCACCTGAGTCTCTGTAAAAGGCAACAAGGCAGGGCTTTTCTATAAAACCCTGACAATGCTCACAGTTTATGAGGTGGATTCATCCTTTCCACTAAGACTGGAGCCACATTAACTTTCCATAATGTCATTTATGAGAAGTGGGACTGCTGTCCGCCCGCACCCACTGCCACATGGAAAAGACCCGAGGAAATGTTTCCTCATCTTCACTCAGCCAAGGAAACAACTGACAGCACATACCCATACAACTGGAGGGAGTATTAAAATAATAACACTGCACCTGTACTTAGTCTTACACTGCACCTGTACTTAGTCCTAGACTGCACCTGTACTTAGTCCTAGACTGCACCTGTACTTAGTCTTACACTGCACCTGTACTTAGTCCTAGACTGCACCTGTACTTAGTCCTAGACTGCACCTGCAGGACTAAGTACAAGTGCAGTGTGGTGCTACACTACATTTGTAAACTTGTACTTAGTTCTGCTTAGTTCTACTAATCCTACTAAGTACAGTAACCTACTAAGAAAGTTACAGTTATGTTGGATTCAGGATGAATGTTTCTTGTCCTGTTCTTGTGTGTACAGTATATTGTTACTATTGCTGTTGCATTTTTAACATTTATAGTTTTTAGTTTATAAGTTTTTACGTCTTTATTTCTCAGAGGTAAAATCTTTCTGTTTACGTCCGTTTATGCTTGCCTTAGTGCATATGTTATTATTTTATTGTGTTTGTTTTTTGCATCGATAAAACCACAGCAAATTCCTCGTGTGTTTATTTTGGCTCAGAGGAAAGCACTCTTGTAAAATCTTGTTTGTGTGGAAAGTTCGAGTAGCTTGGCTTGACACACTGGACGCTGCTTTGTCTTTGTTTTCCTGAATCTCTGCTGCTGCGGAGGTGGTGAGCACAAAGATAGCGCAGCCCACAGAACCACACATTCACAAGAGACTGTCAGGCTAAAATATGGCAGCATTTCCCTTTAAAGTAGATATTTCAGAGAGCAAATGTGTGCAGCAATTCCTATTTTTAGTGAATGTATCATAAAATCAGTGTTCAGCCGTCATATACCACAGGTAACAGGCAATGCTTCACTTTTAACATTGATTTTTCTGACTAATTGAGAAAAATCTATGAAGTGGTGCTTGGCCTGCTGCTTAACAGGCCTCTGGATTGAGAAGTTAAAAATTGATGGTGTGCATGAGAAAGTAGCCCATTCAATGCTACGTGACATGAAGTGATGATAAACTAACGTCCGCCGTTAATGCAAATTACTTTTATTAGAGCTCCTCAGTAACCTAGATCCAGGTTTCATTAATAATGTTATACTGCTGAGCGGAGGATAAATCTTAATGTGTATGTACGGTGCAACCTGGTTTTACTCTCGTCACTCTCATTCATGTTGCTGAGACTCAAACCAGCAACATGGTAGTCAGTGTCCAGCTCTTCTAACCTCCATTCAGCTTAAATCTACGGAAAAACAGCAAAGAGGAAGATTTTAAAGAAGAGAATCTAGTGATTCATGATTTTTGTGCTGTACTTTAGGGTGCCTGTTACATAAGGCGCTGCAGGGCGGCAGTGAATGGATACTGTGTGTCTGCCAGGGGCTGCAACCAACGAGGCTGAAGAAAAAAAAAAAAAAAAGAGACACAGACACGTATCTATTATACGAAGCTGGGTCTCTGTCCGATTCTTAATCAGCTCTCTGCAGCAGTCAAACAGTCAACAATCAATAATAATGTGATCGTTTCCTTTCAGCTAAAGGCACATAGAGGAGAATCTATCACGGGTGTTATTATTCTCTGGCCATCTCAGCGATGGTTGTGACTGAGAGCAGCACCGAGGCCCTGAGGTCTCGCTGGGTTTAAAGGAGACATTAACATCGTAGGAACATTTTAATGGTCTGTGATTTAACTACGGGCCAAGCACAGGATCATTTAAAAATTAAGAGGACATATTCTGAGCGTGAAATTTGCTCATCAACAGCGCTCCCAGTGGTTTTCATATTACACTTCCATTGACTTTCACCTCCCATAGTTCATCTGACCGAACTGTGGCTTTACCCTGGACCAGGTATAAATTTAGAAACACCGGCACCTTCAACCAACTTCTCCTCCTTGAAGTAAAAACTGAGCTGAGTCCACCTCGTCTCTCTGCTCCCTCTGAAATAAAGACACACAGTGTCAAGAAGATGCTTTTACTACTATTTTCAGCATCTCTGCTTCACTGGGTAGAGACGAGGACAGGACCTGGGCTGGAGCTGGAGCTGAGGCAGTGACATCTCAGTCTTGGTCACGGTTAGTGCTCTTCCTGAGGAAAAAAAACCATAGAGACTCAGCGTGGGTCTCTTTTAATCCACCACTGTCGCTGTTCTGCTTCTGCAAACTGCTCCCTGGTCTAACAGCTGAGTGAACCAGGAACTGATGTGGATTCAATACATGGATACATAGACTCTGACACTGACCATCACCTCCCATTTACTCTTAACCAGGTGCACAATTAGAAAACAACAAACGAACGTTAAAAACGATGAATGCAACCTGCTGCAACAAACAACAGAATAAAACCATGATCCAAACTGCAAAGGTCCGTTTGGGAGACTGTCCCACGGTAACATTAAACCTGTAAGCTGAGACGTGCTGACACCACAGAGCTGGAGATAAACACTGAGCTGCTTTACCTTTGATTCTGGCAGAGTGTGTGATGGTGTTGGGGACAGGATGGTGGAGGAGGAAGAAAAGGCTGCATGCTACCAGTCAGATTGGTGTTTACTGTCTGTGCAAATGTGTGCTCCTGTGCATCTGCAGATCATTTCCATGCATTAATGTATGTATGTATGTATGTACTACTACACACACACACACACACACATGTATATGTGTGTCAGTGTGTCTCAAAGAGACAAGTGGGGGTATAATTACAGCACCACAGACAAGATAATGACAAACCGCTCTGACTTTCCCCTCTGAGCCTTCAAAGTTTCCCTCTGTGCCCACTGTGGTCTCCCCTCAGGGAGCAACAATCAGAGAGGAGGAGGAGGAGGATGAAGAGAGAAAAAAATGTGAAAAAGTGTGGTTAATTTATCACCCAGACAACCGTTCTCTTCGTTTTCAAACCTCAAAGAAGGAAAAAGTTCACAGACTGCCTTCATTTAAAGGATCTCTCCGTGAAGAATGTTAAAGCCTCATTACCCCCCAAATAATGTGACGTCAGGTGAAAACATCGAATTGAGCTCTTCTCATCTGAACGGTAGTTTGGAATATTAGTGATTCATCTTCCAGCCAGTTCATAAAACCTTTCACTTGTTGTTCTGGCAGTGATGCAGCGATAGTGTCACTGTCCAGCAGTGATAATAATCAGAAGCACATCTATCCCTTTTCTTATTTTTTATTTTTTTTAACTGAAGTTCCTCGACTGGAGATGATTTACAGTGCTTTGACGAGTTGGAATGTGGAACGTAGTGTATATATTTTGTTATTATTCTACTGTGATGCTTCATCAGCAGCTCATTTGCATTTCAGCCTCATTTTCTGTTACATTCTGATGCCTGCGTCTTGTTCGGCTGTCAGCTTCGGTACTGTGCTGAGAGTAAAAGCTGCAGTTTCTCTTGCAGAAAAGAGAAAACAGACCATTATAGATAAATATGAACAATGAGTCTGATTTCTTTTGAGGGAGACGCAAGTAAAGGAATCTGCTTAGAACTGTATATTTATGTGTACATTGTGTGATTTCAAAACTTGCAATTTCAAGACCATGAATTAATTCTCCTCTGATCGTACCGAGTAAGTAAGAGTCTTATTTATTTGTGTTCTCTGTGGCCTCTTGTGCGGCGCAGTCTCTTGTCTCTGCCACTTTATCTTCTCAGAGAGAAAACAGAGCTCATCTTTTCTAAATCCCTTTGTCTCACTCCTTTCACCTCTTTCTTCAGCCCTGTTCATACGCAGCCTCCGGAGAGAGACGCAGACAAAAAGAATAAAGCCTCCTCCTCTAAATCCTTTTGTCTTTAAACCCAGAATGACTTATCCAGTCTCTCTCTCTCTCTCTCTCTCTCACACACACACACACACACACACACACACAGTGTAGCTCTGCTCTGATGGTTTTAACACTCAGACAGCTGCTTTGGTTTCTTTGCTGTGGGTGAAAGGTGTGATGGTTCTTCTGAGGCTGTGCCTCTCTCTATCTCTCTCTTTGCTGCCATGCTCTTGTATAATTTAGCCCACAGTGAAAGTGTGAGAAAACACACACACGCTCGACTAACGTGAAGGGATTTGTGGGGTCAGCAGGTCTGCCACTGGTCAAACAAACCAGACAGGTATTATCTACGGCGCAGACACGTGCACGCACTTCCTCGACTGGACACAGTCACGTATTCAGGCTAATATGAAGTCAGAGTTTCTCGATCCAGCTTTGCTCAATTAATTCAGATAATCGCTGGAAGGGATGTCAAATTGTGATTGGGGACTTTTTTTTTTTTTCCAACCACTCCCTTAGCAAATGACAAAACAGCTCGTTTGTGAAAATAAATAAACCGAGAAAGAAAATAATTTCCTGACCTGCAGCTGGATTTTTCTAGTTAAATAAATAAGCAACACAGATGTTCAAATTTCCTCTGAGCAAAAACGCACTGAGTCCATCCTCCATCCTGGTTTATTGCTCAACGAAAAACAAAAAGTTTGTTGGGTCTAGCTCCTATTTCAAAGTTTCTCCTCCTTGAAGTAAAAACTGAAACGAGTCCATTTCATCTCACTGCCTCTCCTCAAATAAAGACACATGGTGTCAAGAAGAAGCTTTTCCAAATATTTTCAGCATCTCTGCTTCACTGGGTAAAGACAAGGACATCACCTGGGCTGGAGCTGAGGCAGTGACGACTCAGACTTGTTAATGGTTGTGGCTGCTCTTCCTGAGGAAAAACAGCATGAGCCCTTTTCTAATCTACCGCTTTTATAGCTCTGCTTATGTTACGGAAAGATGATGATAGTTAACAGAAACTAACAGCGACAATAGATGGACAGGAGCAAACTGCAAGCAACCAACGCAGTTTGTTGTAATACTTTGTAGCA
Organism: Polydactylus sextarius; assembly: GCA_016801845.1. Taxonomy (NCBI): domain Eukaryota; kingdom Metazoa; phylum Chordata; class Actinopteri; family Polynemidae; genus Polydactylus; species Polydactylus sextarius. The sequence goes on along the minus strand of CM028923.1, from coordinate 14,920,742 downwards.
TGATACTGCTTCACTGCAAACAGTAATTTACAGACAAGAGATTGCATGTCATGTTTGATTATCAAAACTAAATGTTCCTGAAGTCAAACCTACAGTACAGATCATCAAAGGCTTTTATTTTGGAGGATTTTCTCCCCCCTCCTTCCCCTTGAGGACATGTAATCCTTTAAAACACAGATATTATTCAACAGTTGAACACATGAAGTCAAGCTTCCATTACAGCGACACTGCGCCAGTGTTCACATCAGCCTTGAGTCATTCCTCCCTGCTGCAGACGGTGAGCGCTGCTTAGTAATGACGACGTCTCCGTGCTTCTGTGAGCCACACTGTGATTACTGCTAGGAAACGAAAAAGAAAAACATTTTCCACAAGCAGGAAAGATTATTAACGTTTAAGGTTTCCTTACCCCCGCGTACAGATGTTATCTGACCGCTTGTGTGGCCACATCTAATCAGTCACTTTTAGAGGGTTAATTACATTTGGAAAATCAACATATTCTGATTTTAATCCAGATAAATAAAACCGGTGTCGGCCCAGAGGACGCAGAGTTTAATTCCTTTGCCTGCTGGATTTTCAGGCCTCAGCACGACATGAGTACTTTTGATTAGAAATTTTAGAAACAAAGCTCACTTTCAGATGGCAGCTTTTTCAATTTGTTACTTTTCATCACTTCACTTCTACCCAGAATTCGACTCTCTTTAACTTGTGCCACTGCTCTATTCTACCTCAAACCGAATCAGACAGTTTTCCATAATACGACAAAAATGTTCTAAATCAGACACACACACTCTCTCTCCTGACCACTGACCCCATGCACCCTGCTGAAGTTTACTCTAGCCTGAGTGACACCCTCCTGAGTACACAGAAATATATCAATGGGACTTCACATGAGTGAGAACGTGTGGAAAAATCTGCACCTACAGTGAATCTGTGTTCACCTGATCTAATCTTAGCTGTTCAGAAAACCACCGCAGAAAAGGGCGCTAGGTGATAAAATGGCCACCGGAGGAGAAGAAAGCAGCAGAGAGAGAAAGAGGGAGAGAGAAAGTGAATGTGAGGAGGTGAAGTGGAGACAGTAAAGGACAGAGGAGGCAGAGCAGAGCGGTGGAGGTGGAGGTAGAGGTGGTGGGGTGGAGTCAGGACAGAGACAGGTCAGGTTTAGTTGCAGGAGAGAGGCAGAGTGTCAGTGATAGATAGCGAGGAGGACAGTGATGACAGAACAGAAGAGGAGCAGAAACTATCCAATCCATCACGGTGATAACATCACCTCCAGCCGCGTTCCTGTCTCCTCCTCCTCCTCACACTTAAACACTGAGACAACACATGGATGGATCTGGATGAAGTTCCCGCCTGTGTCTATATGTGGATTTTTTCATGATACAGTTCATAAAATACAAACTGTGTGAGCTTTACATCGTCATGATGCTTCCTCCCAGGCTTCCATTGGTTTCACTTCATGTGCTTCAGATTGCTAATCCATCACGGTGAACATTAAGTCGCTTTGCTTTTTGTCCAAATTACATTATCGTTGCAGTATAGAGAGAATGGTTTGGAAAACTCTCCCGGCGGATACATTCAATGACTCTGTGAGCTTTAGAACAAAGAGCATCATTTTTTTAAGAAGTTAAAAAAAAGGGAAATCGTGACGACAGATAAAGTAACCAAGTACTTTTACTCAACTATGGTACTTAAGACGACATTTCAGGTACAATCTTTATGGAAAATACTAACGTTTTTTGTTATAGATCAAACTAGTTGAAATATCTCAATACACACTGTTGATACTGTAAAAAACACCTCATATAGCTGGTTTTTTTTTTACAGTTTGGACTTGTAGCTGTCATTGGTCCAGGTTGTGTGTTCACAGTCTGCAGCTGCTGTCACTTTATTTTCCTTTAAAGCAGAAGCTAATCTGGCTAAGCTGTCACTGTGTTTACAACCTGTATCATTCATCTGACTGCTGCTTACATACCATGTTCATAAATGTCAGCAGTTATTTTGGTTCAAAAATGTAGTAATCCACAGGAAAAATAATGTAACACTGCATCTCGGTGCTTCAACAGCAGCAATCTGACAAATAAACACAAAGCAACACATGCAAACACCCCCACACTGAGAGCGGGAACTTATGCTGTCAGAGAAACGTGAAAGAAAGCTGTAATTTCACACACAAAGTCTTTCATCTTCGCGATGACTAGCGATGTCAGCAAATCTGATTTCCATCAAATTTGAAAGTAAGAAGACTTGAAAAGCTGCTTTTTTACCCTTCAAACAAAAAGCTGTCTGCTGGGAAGGAAATCACACAAAAATGTAGCTTATTCTTTGGAAAGCGGAGCAAGTAATGAAGCGGTTGGATTGAGTGTTGCTAAATCTCTGCTGAGACTCTTAAAGATGAGAAACAACTTGGCTAAACGAGACGAATCTGAAACATTTTGACTAGTAAACATGTAGATATGGTTGTTTTTTGTATTTTAAGCTCTCTGGGATGGAATGGGGTGAGGTGGTAGCTTTAACAGCGACCGTTAACAGAGGCTCAGATCTTTGTCTCACTGTCTCTGCACTGACCAGTGAAGAAGAAAAGCCTTTATTCTGTAATTTCATGCAGTTGATCATGCACAGGAGGAGCTATGCTCTCAGACGGCTTCCATCTCTTCACATCTTGACTGTGAGACTGTTATAAAATGAAGTGAAGCTCCACTGACTGACATACTTTGTTCCTTCCTGTCTGTCCATGAGTGTGAAGTTCTTCTTTTACACCATTAAAACCTTATGTCAGATTCAGAAGACAGATGTGCCGTCACCTGGTGTGGGGACAGTCAGAACATTTAGTCCAATATCACCTCCTGGTTGATGGTCTGGCACTGACTTACATGTTCAGCTTGGGGGAGACTAAGCAATAAAACCTGTTAAGGACTAAAGGAGATAAAAAAAATAAGAAATACCATGAACAGGTGTAGGTGAAGAGGGAGCTACAGCAACAGTGAGCGCCTCCTACCTGTGTGGGGTTGTAGAGCTCCTGTAGAGCGTTACGGGACCCTTTCCTGCAGCAGCCGTCCACCATGAAGGGGTTCCTCCGCATGACTGCAAAACACATGAGATAAGAAGGAGTGAGGATGATGAAACCAACTGAGACAGCCAAACAAAAGGCAAACAGACCAGTAGAAGAGAGCAGTGAAGTCCTGACTGCTGTCTCTTATCTATATAAACATACAGGGTGCAGCAGAAAAACCTCACATACATTACACAGTCACTGGTGTGGAGCTAGTGAAGCTAGGGAGGTGGGAACGGTGTCTTCTTGTATTTAATGTCTTACTGTTTTCAGCACTAAAAATAAAGTCACCCAGAAGACCTTGGAGAGTTCGAACTCAGGTGATGGAAAACTTCAGAAATCAACATTCATGTGTATCATGAATAGAGGTTACCATTTGGAGGATGTCATTTTCAAAACGAATTGAAAACAAACTGTGTCCCTGTGGGAGATATATATATATATATATATATATATATATATATATGTGTGTGTGTGTGTGTGTGTGTGTGTGTGTGTGTGTCATAACAATATCATGCTGCAAATAAGATCAGTTATTACTTGTTTTGGCAGAACTGTTGGTTGTGATGTACACATACTGCAGTGTTAGAGGGACAAGGTCAGCAGGTAATGATTTTCATTTTTCCCATTGCAGAACCTCACCAGCTGCACTGCTCATCTGCCAGTTTCACAAGGGCTGACTATACTCTCTCTACTGGCAGGGACAAATATCCCACAATCAGAGAGGTCACTCCGTCATTGTGCTGAATTCACCGTGATTGATGATCGAGTCAAATCTCGCCATTCTTTTGTTTTTGCCATGTAACTTCCTCGAGGATGGACCTTCGCTTTAAAGCACCAACCGCTGTGAGTAAGAGGCAGAAAGCTAAAGGGATAAATAATGAGAGCAGCGACTATATGCCAAGGGCGAAGCCACAGTTCCATGGAGTTTGTTTGGCTGAATCTCAGCTCTTTACACAACTCGATACAGAGCAGTAGCTGCTGGCAGCGGCTCGGTGGGAGCAGCCAGCGCAACACTCCGCCTCCGCCAACACACTCTCTCCAATTACTGTGGATGGAAAAGCGCTGAAGGACAGCGCAGCATCAACAGGGAGGAAAATTAAATGCTAAGAAGACAGCTAAGGATTTAATGTCAGGTTATTCCACACGTAATCTGCTTCATGTTCAGGGATGAACATGTGTTAAAGTCATAAGACACAGAGAATAGATGTTCACACTATGTCTACATCAATAAACCTCACCTGTCAATGTTTTATTCACAATGCCAGTCATTAAGATGATATAATACAAAAACTGGGGCTTGATAGGATGATATACTCATGAGAAAACAATCAGGACATAATCATCTGTCAACATTTGCAATGAGATGTGATTAATTACGAAGAAATGATGATGTGCTGCCGTGTTTTATGTCACTGTAAACTGACTGACTGTTGTGTGTTGCGTATTTTCATTAAAAGCACAGAGAGATGAAAGACCAAACACACACACACACTCCTCACACGGTATCAGTATGATGAGGATGTTGTCTGAGGGTTAAAACTCGTGTTCTGCTGCTGCAGCTGTCAAAGGATTCATCTTCTCTCATCTTCGTCTCTTTACATCAGACGACCATTGAAGCAGAGACCAGGATTCACACTCCTCCTGCAGACTGTTGATATCTGCTGCTTAAAAATTGAAGAATGGTGTGTGTTGATTCAGCCACTGACCGCAGAAACAACCAGCACCCCTGTGTGTGTGTGTGTGTGTGTGTGTGTGTGTGTGTGGACTGTAATCCCTCTGTTGGTCCAAACCACATCCACATCCACTGACACTGACACTGACAGAACCCTGGGGAGTGGGCTGAACGCTTGTTAGTGTAACAAACCCCAACAGACAGCATGACCTTCAAATGCGCACACACACACACACACACACACACACACACACACACACACACACACACACACACACACACACACACACTCTCTCTCTCTCTCTCTCTCTCTACACACAAACACACACACACATAAACACAAGAGTGTGATTGATAACCTTGTTGCTATCGCATATCTTTAATAATGCAGTTCAGCTCTCCAGTCTGGCTGTGGACACTATATACATACAATTACTGTATCCCCAGAGGAGCAGAGCTCAGTGCAATAACACAATCACGGGATATTTACTTTTTAAGCTCACTCATGCACGTCCAGTCCCTGTGGGCTGAATCGGCACAGCTCTGCTGATTATTCTGGACACAGGAGCTGAGGCTCAGCTCAGGGTAACGAGAGGAACCATGTGGAGCTGATGGCTCACACACACGTGTTGATATTCATCAACTGGCACCGCGACCCGGCTCGACGACAGGGCGGTGAATTAAATCCAGTTGAAACTTTGGGTGCTGAGGGATACATTTCCCCGTCAGTGAAGCGCAGTTACTGTTAAGATATTGTGGTGATGATGGCCGACCTCAACACACACATCAATATATCCTGAAAATAAAATGAAAGTCACACACACACACACACACACAGGCTGGGACCTACACAACAAACCTGAAACCCAGATTACTTGAGTTTGCCGCATAAGCAGTGTGCAAACAGTCAATAGGAACATAAGGTCAACCCACAGTCCACTGCCAACATCCGGCTTATTGGTTAGTGAGAACTGTACTGTAACCATGGAAACCACCAGCCTTCACCATCCTCTCACCTGCACCAGCTGGCCAGATTCCTCCGGGCTGGAACCAGGGTCATGGGAAAACAAAACCTGTTCATTTTGTCAGTGCTGACAGGTGTAACACAGTTTAGTACAGTACACACACACACACACACACACACACACACACACACACACACACACACTGTCTCGATGTTGCTGTGAACATTCTTCCCGTCTTTGTCCTTATGTACGTTTGATGATGCAGCCGACGCAACTTGTTCAATAATGCAGCAGCATCAGCGTTCCAGAGGAGAAACACACAGGTGCTGAAACTAAACACCACTGCCCTTTCACTTCACCGGGAAGTTACTGGAGCCAGAAAAGCAACATTTCAGCTTCTAGGGGAAGGAAGCTGGGGTACACGAGGGTGGGGTGGGAAAAACAAGCTTTGGACAGTCTGGCTCATTCTACAAACTCTCATTTACATTCAGAGTCTGACGTCTGGTGGAAAAAATGTTGGGAGATGTTTCCTTTCACAGGGGTTAGGGTAAGTATTTCATCAGTGCTGACAAAATACAGAAGCACAATGGGCTCATGTGTAAGAGTCTGGGTGACAAGAAGGTCAGTGACCTTTGACTTGTCTTCATCTTAATTGATACTTTTCGTTACATTTTATTACCTTGTGGTTTTTGTCGTCTACATGCAATTTTGCAAATATTTGGAATACTTTTTTGTCGCTGTGAGTTATTTAGACGTAACTTTAAAGAACTCCATTTATAGCATCCATGTGGTGGTAAAGCTGTGAGTTGTGTTGCTGCCAGCCCAAACAGCAGCAGTCCAGTCAGGCTCCAGTCTGTACCCTGAAGGTAAGAAGTGCTCTGTGTGCTGCACAAACAGAAAACAGCACACACTCTATAAGCAGGAAGACTGACATTCCTCCTCCACTACCTCCTCCCTGCTGCCTTCATGCCACTGCAGAAAACCTTCTAAAAGCCTTCGATTACTTTATTAGTCTTTTCAAAGCAGGTGGAGAGAGGCTGGGAAGCTTCCAGCTAAATACAACAGGCAGGTTTGTCTGTTCATCTGCCACTGAGGAAACATTTAAAGCACGGATCCTCGAAAAACGAAAATGCATTTTTGTGCCATTTCACAGTCAACATACAACATCTGACAAAAAAAAAAAAAAAACGTCTTGACTTTGAAAAGGGAAAAGAAAAAAAAAAGGACAGAACGGTGACATCCCAGCGAGAGCACCACCCAGCGTTGCCTCTGCCAAGACATGGGATGGTAGAGAAACCAGGGCCATAAATCGTGAGCTCAGACAAACATCGGCTTTCTCAGAATAAAGTGCGTGCCGTGGGTACCGTGCACTGCAGCTCAGCTCCATCTACTTGCATTTTTTTGTGCCCTGTTTACTCTGTAAATAAGATTATGAGTGTCCTGTTTGTGCAGGGACTGTACAAAATAAATGTGAAGTAAATCCTCGGTGGCAGATCACGTTCATAATGGGTATTTGTTAAAAACGCTCACAGTCAGACCTGAGATTCGTCCTCATGCAAAACACACTGCAGTCTCTGATTATGACTCGGCTGCTCTATGTATTCTCAAAATATGATGACGCGCAGGCTCCCAGGCAAACAGTGGGAACGCTACCGCACATGCTCAGTACAGGACTGCAATCACGCACATCTGCCACCATCTATCAGCAAAGGATTATGGTCCACTGGAGGATTAATTTGTTACTAATCTTACCTTCACAGTGGGAGAGGGTAGAGTGGCACTTCACACTGGGCCACACAAACACACTCTGTCTGATGTACAGAATTTCTTTAAGGTGTGTGTGTGTGTGTGTGTGTGTGTGTGTGTGTGTTGCAGCCTGCCTAGGACTGAAATGAACAATGCAGAGCAGAGATACAGGTGATTAGTGATGTTGGCACAACTTCATTAAACAAAGCTCAACAAGAACTTGGGGAAATGATTTTCTTTCTGTGTGTGTGTGTGTGTGTGTGTGTGTGTATGTTAGAGTGCTCACTCTAATCCCTTTAATGATGATTACTAACATGAAGATAATACAGAAGTAATTGCCCCTTCATCAGTCCTTCATCTCAGGCTCATAGACTTTAGTAGCAACCAGCTTCACCATCACTGTGAATGATCCTAATCCAACAGCAGGAGGCGAGAGCTGTCAGTCATCATACATCATCTGACAGTATGAAACAATCAGTGAAACAGCTTCAGACAGCGAAAACACAAAGAATAAAACACGAATAAAAGAAAAAAAAAATCATAGAAACTTCAAATAAAACCTAGATATCAGTGAATACAGTTTCCTGCACCATCACAAAGCAAACTACATGACACTGTGACAGAAAATCATGTGGCCTTCACTTTAAAAAATCCTATTTCTATTCCCTTGACTTCCATAATGTATATATACTGTTCTCCAACTGTTCAGCCTCCATAGAGGAAAATCAGTGTTGGTAAAAAATGTTGATTCATCTGAATGCCCTGCAGTATTTACTGGGCTTCTCCTCTTACACGCTTGACTGACAGGAAATGAACACTTACAGACATGACTCAGGGCTGTGAAAACGCCCGTGATCTGTGTATTTTGGGTTAAAATAATCATTTGATGTATATTTTTGTTCTGCGCAAACTATATCAGTCTTTCAACTATCATTTAGTTAGGTCCAAAACAACTTCCTGTGGATTGATTACAGCTGGAATAAAGTGACTGACTTTAAAATGTTCTATGTCTCAGGACAAGCAGCATGAAGCGGTCACATCTGAGTCATAGGTCAGGAGGCAGCAGACACTGAACGGAGAGTCTCTGCAGGACTCCGCCATGCTGCGTCACTCATTTAACACCAGGACTTCCTGCTCTGATGCACCATCCCTGTGCACTGCATGCTACAGCACACACACACAGTGAAGCAAAAAATAACCTGAGACAATCCTGTTGTGTGTGTTCAGTTATCACTCTGGGTTTTTTGTAGGCTCATGAACAATGTCACCTCCCCACTGGCTCAGGGGTCTGAGTTCTCAGCGCCTTCTCTATCAACAACATCGTATTATGGTCAAAATGAAATGTAATAAATAAGGTCAGGTCACCTGAAATAAGACACACGCTGTCTAACACCTGACAACATGTAACCAGGCAGGTAGAGTTTGTTTTGCCGTCTGGATAATCCACAGGTCTGAGACAGACATGTCAAAACCTGGATAAATAAAATCAGAAATATCTGGAAACCTCCATCTACTCCTGAGCATGACATCACCACCTCCACCTCCACGTCTGCTTATTCCAAAAGTCCCATGGACCCTGAGTCATAGCTGCCCTCACTCTGCCTGACTCAACATTCCCCTCACTAAAAAGGAAAGGAATTCATAGCCAGTAGTCTGTGCATGGGAACGGATCCCACAGATGTTCACTTAACTCTTCGTGGTTCATTAATGACACTGGCAACACATGTGGTCGCTCGCCAACACACATATGTCTGGACGGAAACTCTTCACAGAGCCTGAGTCAGACAGATAGTGGAAACATACACACATTTTCAATCTGAGAACAATGTTCACGTCAGACAGTCTCTAGACTTTAGTTATTTACGAGGGAAAGCTTCAGCAGAAGAAATTAGAGAACGTCCTGGATACATTTCTGCCTTTGAATAGTTCTAGTATTCACAAAACTATAATTGAGCAAACAAATCAATGAATGAGATACAGTTTTTGTGGCACTTCCATCAGGACCACAGGGACTAAATGGAGGTCAAGGCTATGCCCTAATGTGACTGAGTGGAAATGGAGCGGTGATGAAATGTGGTCAAGCGTGGACCATTTAAAGAGGTGGTCAAGCGTAGAGAGAAATCTGGTCACATGGCCGGGACCAGACCAAAGAGATCAGAGCAGAGAGGAGGAGAGAGAGACGACGGGGAGATGCACAGACCTCTGCCTGGATACAGTCTGACCAGACACATCAACATGAACTCAATGAACCTCTTCATGCATGAACTGTGGAGAGACACACACACACACACACCATCACACACCTCATACCTCCACCTCCTCACACTCCACCCTGTTCTAAAGAGTGTGAATGGAAGTGAAAATGAGTGGAGAGAAAGCATGCTGGGATCAGACAGAGGTATCTGATCCCTGAGGCTTAATGGCACACAGACAGACTGACTGACTGACAGACAAGTGGACAGACAGGCAGGAGGAAAAACCAACAGACAGATAGATAGATAGAGAGACACACAACAGGACACACTGACAGAAGACTGCAGGTAGCAACAAAGACAGTTAATTCTGGGTTTAGTGGGCTTTAGTCTCCCTGAGTCTTCTGGTCCTCACAGCCTGCACTCCAGGGTCTTATGCATAAAACATCTGAAGCTGGAGAAACACTCTCAGTTGACGAGAGATTGTGAGTAATTCATGAGGGTTTTTAGTCATGAGACTCCTTCAAGGAAGAAGAGATATTGAGCGGTAATGATGAGGACATGTGGGGGATGGAGCTGTGTTAAAAATCTGTCTGCAGGGAAAGACTGAAAAACTCAGTCAATGCAAACTGAAGTATAAGAAACACACTATATATCACAATGTGTTGGTACTAAATAACTGAATGTACTCCTAGCACACTATTATCACCACTGACTATACTGCTGGTGAGGAAATCAGTTACAGATGAGTAAAGAGTTATAATGGATGAATAAACAAGTGTCAGGTTGACGGACTGAGTTCACTTTGATTTGTCTGTTCTTTGCCTGTTAATATAAAGTGCTCATCAAACATGAATGACTTGCAGCTCAGAGTTTTATACGTGTAATGGCACTGCAGTCAGTCATACACACAGGCTGTATACTGAAACTGATCTCCATAACTGTTATGTTTTTTTTTTTAATGGCACTTGGGTAAATGAACCTGTCGCACAAACAAGATGGAACAGGACTACGACCAGAAACAAAAAAAGGACTGGGAACAGGAAGATTAACGGGAGCAAAAAAAGAATAGGAACAGGAAACAGGTACATGTACAGACCCAGGAGCAAGAGTTAGACCAAGAGTAATAACAAGAATATGAACGGCAGGAACAAAAGTAAAAAAAAAAAAAGGAACAGGAGCAAAAGTTTATCATGGGTTTGTGTTTTTCAGTTTGGTGAATCCATAGGAATAAATGCAGTAAATTTCATGACAGCAGAGGAAACTGTTCTTGCATCAGCTCTGGGCACTGTGGGCATCTGCACTACATTTACATTTAGCAGTCTATCTGACAGTTGTTGAGTTGTTGAAAGTTGTTCTGCTTGTGACAGCAGAGGAAAATGAACCATCAAGTGCGAAGGATTAACGTTGTCCTGCAGTCACAGGTCAGACCATTCACACGGCAGCTGTCTGTCGGACCAGACGCTGCAGATATTCTCCAGATCGTCATCAGTCCAGTCCTCAGCTGAGAAAACTGCTCTTCATACCCAGAATACTAATGAAAACACTCTACACAGTACTGAGTCTGATCTTTTTTCACCAGCATTTTAAAAACCTAAACTCGTGTCCTGAAGTTTGAGGCAGGAGGCAGAAAGCCTGTGGGAATCTCCCAAATACAGCTGCTAATGCATTTTCATCACATCCAACTTCTCACATATACACACACAGTGGAACGGAAGCTGCAATCTTAGAGAGGATTTCAATCCTGAAACCCAGCAAGTCACAGTACAAAGACCAAGGAGTAGAACCACGGAGGCCTGATACTCCATATTACAAAAGGGCTGAATATTACTGTGTCTAAGTGTTATTTTGAGACACAACTCTGTCAGACACAAGCAGAGGAGGAGAGTGAAATTATTCTATAAGAAATGAATTATCAAGTCAAGCTGAACAGAGGGAGGAAACACAGTTGCGCCCATGGCAGCTGATGTAGATGAAGAGGAATAAGGCCTGAGCTACTGCAGGCGAGGGAGGGCTGAAGTCTCACTAGCAGCCTGGCGCAGGAACGTTTCCAGGCTGAAATCATCTGGAAGTGTGGAAGGCTGCAGCACAAGAGGACACACCCCTCACACTCTCACACAGTCTCACGCTGATAGATAATCAATGTGTGCTGGTCGACACACTGCAGGACTTCTTTAAAGGATAAAGTGTTTCCTTGGGCTGGAAGAATAGAAACAACTGGGTCTGTCCACACAGAGACATCCAGCAGCTTCACAGCTGATCAACATGAATAACTACCTGTAAGTTCAACTGACTTTGACAGGACTTAATGACTACTGTTAAATTTAATTTTGTGGCATCACATTGTTATGTTGGATCAGATAGATTTGTAGACTGTTACCTGTAACTGTGAGTGCTTTTTAATCACAGTGGGTGTGATTCTAGTGTTCAGGTTGCAAACACTGGCGTCCTGTCTGACCTCCTGCTGCTAAAACCTCATATTTGCTGCTGCTAATTTCTACTGTTAAACTCCTCTGTAGCCTCGGGAAACAGCTCGCCATCACAACATTGACTTACATTAAACTAGTTGCCTGCAAAACAAACAGCAAACAAGACCCAAAATAGCATTTTTAAAGAGAGCGTACGTGTTTTGTGGAGGATTTTCCAGTCTGACACCACCAGCCACAGGGAGAAAAGGATGACTGCATGTGCAGAATAAAAAAGACCAAACATTACTAACAACACAGTGATTATGATTTACAGGAATATGTCCTGATGATTTTAGAAACATATTATTTTACTGTGTTATTTCAAATCAAACCTCTGCTGCGATGACACATGGAGGTTTGTGTCCTTGAGTTTGGACTGAAAACATTCAGCATGTTCTGTTGTAAAGCAGAGAAAGAGGAAGGAACTCATAACACTGAAAGCTGCTCCCAAGACGTCTGAATATATTAGCATGTGATCATAAATAAAAGCTGTTTCATGGTGCATCTGTGGTGAAAAATCCCCAGAGCCCTGTTCCTCTTATGAACGACTGGGGCAACATGATGGGATTGTTGATGATATCACTCAGACCTGGATGTTTCACTTCCTCATAGGGTGTTTTTTTTAGTCAAATGATAAAACACTGAATGATACGCTGACATATTTGACAGAAAATAACTTTAACAGTATGAAGAATGTAGCTATTCATTGGTTATCTCTCTCCTTGACTACTACAGTGTACTTATGATGGACTTCCCTTCATGCGTGTTGAAACAATTACAGTTTCCAGTCACTATTGCTTCCCACAGAGTGAATTCTGGGTCTGTACCATCTACTTGAACTGATACACTTTTAAGCACCTTCTCAACTGCTGCGATCATCCAAAGAACAGCGGTCCCCTGATGGTGGAACGAACTCCCAGCTGCGATTAGAGCAGGAAGTCCCTTTCTATCTAGAAGAATCTCAAAGACTTATCTCTTCTGAGAACATATTCTCTCTTAACTCCTTTAACACCCTTAACATCCCCAACTAGCTCCTTGTCTGCGCACTGGAGCTTTAGAGGTCAGCCCCTGTACTTTACGTTAGACAAAAGTGTCTGAAAGTAAATGTAGTGCGCTTTAAATTAATTTATGATCGATGTTGAGTCACATTAGAAAGGTGCCTGCTCAGGGACCAACCGTCTGAACCTTTCACTCTCTGAGCTCAAAAACAGCATCGTCCTGAGTTAACATGAGTTTGTGCGCTGAACAGTTTGATAGTGTAGTTGAAAATGAAAAGACTGGATGATTTAAACATGACCGTCTCAAACTGTTTAACGTAACTGTGTAAATCTGTTTAATCATTTGAATAAACTGACATTTCCTCACAGCTGCTGTAGCTACAGACTACTTTCCTCTGTTGATGGTTAATTTATGAAAATCAGTGCCTTTACGCTTTCAAACACACTCCTCCTCTTCATCTGTTTCAAGCTCTTCTGAATTGACTTTGTTATTTCCACCGAGGCCACTCATGCTAAAAATATATACCTTTCTGTTGCTGAGACACTTTGGATAAAAGCGTCTGCAGAATGTGGCTTGTAATATAGGATTGTTTGAATTTAATCTGTTCCAAAATGATACATGACTTCCCCTGCTGCCCCTGAACACAACCCAGCAGGAGGCTCTGTCATTACACACTGCTGCCTGCAGTCAGTGGGTCTGAGCTGCCTTCACAGCACAGCAGGGAGGGATGCTGTTGCTCAATGCTGTTGAATCAGTTCACTGGGTCAGATTAAAGCACAGGACACACACACACACAAACACACACTGAATTCAGTCCAGCTAAGTCCAGCCATCTGTGTGTTTGGAGAGATGCTTTCAGTGTTGTAGAGCTGTAACACATCCAAGGATCCAAAGCAAAGCAAGTGCAGGCGTGCGCACAGACACTCGCAGGCCTCTACATGTGCAGCATGCACACACATCAGATTTAAAAGCAATTTGGCCTCTTGAATCATACTCTGTGCCAATATCCAATATCTTTAATTTGGACTGTTTTCTTGGCAAAGAGTAAATCAAACCAGACTGCAGAGTTTTTCCCCAGAAATTTCCAGCTTGTGGAAAAAAAGCCCCTGTAAAAGCACTTAAACAGCTTTGGGAAACTAAAACCCTCCATTACAGCTGAAATCTGTAACATTCATAGCCTGCTGTTTGAATCAGGCACTGTAACACCACTGGCGCTGGACACCATGGACGTCAACACTGTGCTGCGACAGTCTGCTCAGCAGGAATTGGAGACTATCCAGTCACTGCGTGTGTGGTCTGTGAGAGTTGTGTCATGGATTATCATTGGTACATGTCCAACAGCTTATTTACATCTGTAAATATTTGGTTTTAGCTTCATTGATTGTTTGTGAGTGTGTGTATGTGTGTGTGTGTGTGTCATCTATCTATCTATCTATCTATCTATCTATCTATCTATCTATCTATCTATCTATCTATCTATCTATCTGTCTGTCTGTCTGTCTATCCACTACTTCAGGAACTGGAACAGCCTTTATAACTGCCTGATAAACCTGTGACCTATGAATTTATTTTTAGCTGCTAACTTTGTCTGTTTGCTGTTTTGCACTCAGCATGTAGTGCAAAGATTTATCTGAGCACCTGCCTGTGGGTGGAATCCAGGAAACCAAAATAAGGTGCTAAAAGATGCAAAAATGCACCAAGACGTGCAGAGCTGCTGCTGTTGATTCTCAGCGGGCTCAGTCCTCTCATGTTCATATAGAAGTATTGATTGGAGCAGCTTTAATAAGAGATCCTGAGCAGCTGACTCATCCACTTAAGCGAATGTCTATGTCTAAGATGGAGTTAGAGATGGAGGCAGCGACAATGTGACACTGGACAATTACTGTTGAATATTTTTCCAGTGTTTATTTCACAATCATCTCTCAGAGCTGAGTCCAACACACACACCGACACACACACAGAGACTAGTCCATGAGGATGATTAAAGCTCTGTGTGAGCTGTTTGTTGGAGGAGCAGCTTCATATCAGACAGATGAGAGTCTCTGATGTACAGACAGATGGAGGCAGAGAGACTGAAGTGTAGCCGGAACAGATGCTGAAGCCTGTGACTTTTCCCACCATTGGCTCAGTTAATTGGCCTCCTCTGTTCTCGTGGCAAACAACGGGCAGCTTGGCCGCCAGGCCCCGAGGTCCTGCTGCGCCGCCGGGTTACTGCTGCACATCAGCAGCTTCGGCCTCACTCATCTGGAAACTGTCAGACTCACACTCTCTCCATTTGAAAGTCACCTCACAGAGAGTTGCTGAGATGGGTGATCTGGCACTGCGAGAATCATGTCGGCTGTTTTTTTTTTTGGGGGGGGGGGTCAAAAACATATCCAACGCAACAAAATACATCGTTTCCATTAGAGACTCTGCAAACACTCAGTTCAGTCTTCGAAGCCAAACTCCTGTCTCTGTCACTTTCATAGTTATGGCCAATGATTGATAATTATCTTATGGAAGTATCAGTAGATCTGGATTCCTACCAGCATGTAATCAATGGTTCACTGGCCTGAAGCCTAGCTGCTTCTCAATATGCACAAAGATCCATTCATTTGCTCTGCAAACATCCTGCTGACAAACAAACTAATAAAAACAAGCGTGCATGAATTAAGTAATGAAAGATTAATATGATTCATTCAGCACATCTGCAATGAGCCAGTTTCTAAAAATTAACCCACGGTGTCTCTATTCACAGATTTTTAGTTTGATATTAAACAATACGTCTGTCTGAGAGTAAATACAACATTAAACAGTAAAAACACATCATAGTCATTTATTATTTATAATGAGAAGAACTGTATCCTTCGCTGAACCCGCTCCATACTGCTCCACCTGTGACCTATGGATTAATGTGGCTCATTAGACACATTGATTACAGGATAATTAACAACTCAAGGCCAACACACACACACATACACACACACACATACACACACACCTCGTTACATTCCAAATGCTTGTTAACACCGTGATCGGAAATTCACTTCCTGCAGAGACAAACAGTTAGACAGATTATAGTGACACTTTGCATCAACCACATGGTTCTAAGTTAACACACTGTAATATAATGAGTAGATAAACAGTAGGAAGTGTATCTGATGACAGTTTAGATACAGTGAAATTAAGTGTTTGAGGGTTGAAGCTGCATTCGTCAATATACTTAGATGAAAATGTTCCATTTTATCTGTGCAGAGAGGTGTTTCAGATTATTTCAGTGCTAGCTTCAGGCAAGAATGCCATAAAACTCCTAGTGCAAAATGTCTTGACAAGAGCTGAACACTAGTGTCGTCACTTGGCCATCACCTTGTCGCCTCAGCTCAGTATCAGATTACTGTCCGCTGTCCACAGTCATATCTTCACTTCTTCTTCATTTTTGGGCCAGCAGATGGTGAGAAAGTGCATCTGAACTCTGCACCATCCATCACACCTCTGATCTGATGATTTCCTGTAAACTGCTCAGCAGAGACAGTTTAAAACACCATCATATTATGAGTAATGGCTCAAATAATCCATTAATTTCAATCGCATTCAGTAGTGAGTCTTATATTTCTTTTTTATCCTCGTGCTCACACACAGTGAGATCAGTTCAGGATAAGGATGAGTCAGTTTGACTCTAGGAGGCCGACTAACTGACGCAGTGAGTGCGTTAACATCAGCTGACATAATCCTTCATGATCTGCTGGTCAAATCAGGCCACAGCATCAAAACCATGTTGAAAAGAACGTGACTTTTATTTCTGATGAATCCGAATCAACTTTTTATTCATGAGAACAAATGTTCTGACATTTCTATTTATTATTAAATCGTGAACATGTTGTGACCTTTCAAAATGAACGTGCTGTTTGTGCTTTTCAATCACTTACATTGTCTTGACACTGACATCTGCCAGCTAAATGGCATCTGCGGCGTTCCAGAGTCGATGGATCAATTCATACCGTACAGAGGTGCAGCGGTGGAGTAGCAATGTTAATAAGAAGAACACGGTCAGAGCTCAGACCTGCAGATCACCAGCAGGCTCTGTGTGTGCATGGCTCAGCTGACGTCACCTCGGCGTTAGCGAAATGTTGACACAACGCCTTGATCTACGTCACCGAGTGTGGCACAGTGAGTCTTTCACCAGGAGAGAGGAGGGAAAGACAGAGTCAGCAGAAAAAAAGCTGAATGCAAAATGAATGTGTGTGTGTGTGTGATATTTCTTCCAGTCCGTGTCAGTCCAGTCTCACTGTAACGCTCATTTCTCCGTAGGTCACCTGAAGGCCTCGTCATTTGTGTGTGCGCGCGTGTGTGTATATGTGCTCTTGTAGTGTTTTTGTTGCGACCGTGACAACCGTGAGTCTCGGGCACACTGTGGTCCTGCCGTATTTATTAAAGTTGTAACTACCGAACCAAACTTTATCTGAAATGTTCTCAAACTTGTTTAAGGCTGCGCTTTCTCTAAACTAGACGGTGAAAGCAAAAGCCTGAGCCAAAGGTTCAACACAGACTGAAGTGTTTGCACGAATTTAAGAACTTCTTCAGCTTCTAAAAGCTTCGGCAAAAAACATCAAAAAAAGAGAAGAAAATCCTGTAATCAAAATGCTCTTTAGTCATTCTCGGCGCAAAGAATGTAACTTGTCATATTTGGAGTTTAATTATTTATGTATCAGTGCACATTCATGAACCCTCCTGAATAATAAAAATGTGGCTGCTTTAGTGTTTCAGCTGCATTTAACTGGAGCTCTACACAGCTCGAAGCATCTTCACGCATCGTTACAGTGATGCTGTGTTTGTGTGCGAAGGCAGAAGCAGCTGCTGCGGCTGTGCAGCCTCATGTGAAGTCTCATTAGCTGTAAATTCAACACTGGGTAACCAAAAGGTCAAATGTGAAAATCATTTAAATCTTTGTGACACCCAGTGTCATCACACACTCATCACCTGTAGGGGGCCTCATTGTTAATTGGATCAATGTTGGTTGAGTAGAGGAGATTTAACGCACCAAGACTGATGACAAAATCCTGACCAAAGTGTTAGACCACTACCTCAGACCCCTGCCATTAAAGCTCTAGTAAACCAGGCTACACTCACTCACTGGGTTAAAACACAAATCCAGCACCTGCTGCTGTTGCACATCATCTTTGCTGCCATGTCTTATTTATGTCATCAAACCTTATAATTAACTTTTTGCTCATTTGGACGTACCCACATTCCCTCACCCTGCTCCATCTGTTTCTGCTTCAGTTTTGTGGTTTCCTACACATCCCAGAATGCCTTTCATGCTCCCACAGTCGACAGGAGCAGCAATCCAGATGTACGCGTTCAAAATAATATACACACACACAATTTTTCTGCAAAGAAACTGATATAAAAACGCAGGGCGAATCATGAGAATATGTAGAGATGAGCGTTAGGACGGAGTGAACCCTGTTTAATGTCCTAACAAAGTCACAGTGGGTGTGTCGGCATCTATTTATACACAGCGCTGGGAGTCAGGAGGCTTGTATACATATAAACCACCCTGTTACACATCTGGTCACAGATGTGACTCAGTGCAGCTGTGGAAAGACATATGATGGATTTCTATCTGTGAAACTGGTCTTTACGCTGTGATCTTTGAGCTGACACCAAAATATATTCTATGAGAAGTGACCTGCTGTTTATGTTTGGCCTCAAAGCCTCATAGATGCATAAGATTAAAGATTTTACATCCTTGATGGAAAGAATAGAGTTAAAGGCACTTGACAGCATTTTAAATATGTCACATCATAATCCAGAGACCTGGCTCACTGCCGTTTTTCGATAATCGATGTAGAGATGAAGTTTAATAAACACAGTTAAGTCAGAATTCAGTATCTGTTTGGAAACTAGAGTAAATTGATTATATTATTCATGATGTTGTGGTGTCGTGTTATCATCCTGCCTGGTGTCGCTGCTCTCACATCTTCATCTGTCTCTCGAATACAGTGTTTAAATAATGCAGCTAAATTCACAGTAACGCTCTCCTCACTGACGTGTTTTGTTTTTTTCCTTATCTGTTTCTGTTGTCATGACGACAGAACAAGTGCGAAACAGAGAGAAAAACATGGCCCATTAAGACGATACGTTAACCGGCTCTCACTTTCCTTCCTGCCACTCTGCCAAAATCCTGAGTTTTTAACCGCAACATCATATGACATCATTAGCCCTCAAGCAGGAGACAAAGATGCCAAATATGTACAATAATTATACAACACTCTCTGGATCAGTGACAGGTTAATAACTGGAGGTTGCTCCAGTAAATCTTAATAATTTTAGACTCTCTGATTGTTGCTGCCTCTCTGTGTCGACCTACCCTCTCATTGCTGCTTTAAGCTACGTTTACACGTAGCTGGGTATTTACAAACACGGATATATCCCCCTCTCTGTTTTCAAAAATATCCCCGTTCACACCAGATCGTTTTCATTTACACGAATCTGCATAACACATCCTGTTTAAAAAGGATGCTGAAAAGTTAATTCATGCATTCGTTCCCTCTAGATTGGACTACTGTAACTCTTTACTATCAGGGTGTTCCAGTAACTTCATTAAAAGTCTTCAGTTAATCCAGAATGCTGCAGCACGAATACTGACAGGAAGTAGGACCAGAGATCATATTTCTCCTGTATTGGCTGCTCTTCATTGGCTTCCTGTAAAATCTAGAATAGAATTCAAAATCCTCCTACTTGCCTATAAAGCTATAATTATCAGGCTCCATCATATCTTAAAGAGCTCATAGTTCCCTATTATCCCAACAGATGACTGTGATCACAAACTGCAGGTTTACTTGTGGTTCCTAGAGTCTCTAAGACCAGAATGGGAGGTAGAGTCTTCAGTTATCAGGATCCTCTCTTATGGAACCAGCTCCCAGTTTAGGTCCGGGAGGCAGACACCCTCTACATTTAACGTTAGACTGAAAACTTTCCTTTATGATAGAGCTTTTAGTGAAGGATGGTTCAGGTGGGACATGGACCCTGATCCATCCTTTAGTTAAGCTGCTGTAGGATTAGACTGCTGGGGAAAAGAGAGTTTTTCCTCCATTGTCGCCAAGCACTTGCTCATTATGGAAATGTTGGGTTTCTCTTTGTAAAGTGCCTTGAGATAAATGTTTTATGATCTGGAGCTATATAAATAAATTGAATTTAATTGAACTGAATAAATATGCTATAAGAACTATGAGCATGCCAAACCTATAGTTGGCAATGTATCAAGAGTTAGCCAATGTTAGCCAATCAGAATCCACGTACAGAGGTCATGTACCTGACGCTAATACATTTTGAAAACTTAAAACTCTGTTTTCTACCATCTACACACAGATGTGAATAATAGGTTTTTTCAAATCTCCACTTTGGCCAAAGGTTTCAGAAATAAACATTTTCATATAAACCTCCATTTTCATGTAAATGAGAGTGAAAACCACATAGACATATACTTGTTTTCCCAGATACCGAGCTACTTAAACAGAGCCTTAATGACGACATAATAAAGTCTGAGACCTGTATTTGCCTGTATTTGTCAGTGGAGTCTATGGAGCAGTTGATGGTGTTTCGTATTTCTCAATAGCTGACACTTCAAAAACCGTATAAGGCCTATTGATGAAGTCGTCACACCGCGTGAAACGGCACAAATTTCTCTAAATCCGTGTACAAACTCACAACAAGTGAGAGTTGTCGGAGGCTGGAGCCGGTCCCAGTTGACTGTGAGCTAGTGCCAACATAACAGCTGAATAGCTGAAAGACTTGTGACCTGTTTAGAGCTCGTATGAAGTGTGTAGATGCAAGACTTCTGAGGTAATCAAAAATCGAAATGGTTCATATTGCAGTGCAGAGGCAGTGCAGGGGAAAAAATCCAATCAAGGTGTTTGTAAGATCACGTTCACGAGAATGTGAAGGACGATCAGAAATGGACAACCTGAAAACAACCGCTCAGACCCACACGATGCTGTGATGAACCTCAACATCTGCATCAAACAAACGGTAGCACCAGCTAAATTGGCTGCTGTAGAAAAAAAAAGTGGAATAGATCTGAAAGTGCTCACGTGGTTATAAATGAGTGTTGGTGGTAAACGCTGCTCGACTGTGTCCAGGCTTTCTTTTTTCTTCCTCTCTTTGTTCCATTCAGAGGCTGAAAATGAGATTTCTGCACAGAGCTAACGAGCTGCTTTTATAGGCTCATTTTCTGCTACAACCAGCCCTCACCCCCCCACACCTCTATCCAACGCCCCCCTCACGCACACTTGTTCTTTCAAAATCTATTCCTCAGCTCATCCACGTACTACCCTGTTTTTCCAACAAACAGCCTTTTCTTTCCCCCCCCTCGTCAGCATCTCATTCATCTAGCTCCTCTCTGGGGTGCGGCCCGTACGATTAAAGGTTTTTGCGGGAGAGTTGGGGAGGGTTCCTCAGAGCCAGATCAACCCCCCTCTGGAACCACAGCTGGCCTCTGGGACTAAATATAGAGAGAGCTCAGGCCACGGCAATCTGCAGAAAAAACCGGGGCTGAAGCACAAACTGAGACTGAAGGGAGGAAGATCAATTTAGATAAAACTCCAAGGGCTGTTTCGCTGAAGAAAGAAATATAATGATGACAGTGAGAAGAGCAGAAAGTGCAGCTGAGCACGTTCTACAAATCTCACCTCGCTGTCTGAGGAGGATATATATCTGTGTTCTGTGGCCTGAGGCTGGAAAGATTCAGCAGATCAACGGATTCACTAACATTAGAATCTATAACCATGTGGCACCAGAAGCAGCTCCAGGGTTTTTTTTTCTGTGTATCTGATGTTTCTGCAAAGGACACTGTTGTTGAAGTTGAAGAATGTGTTTTCCCTTTTCTGCTAGGCATCCATTAGTTTCACTTAAAGTCGCTGCAGGATGAAAATTAACTCGCCCAGACCTGAAATTAGCTTGAGATAGGTCATTCATCACCCTCGCCATTTAGTTTGCTGTCACACTATGATTGTGTTGTAATGTGCATCACTATAATCGAGCGTTGACAGGAAGCACAGACTTCCTGGACTCGAGGCCTGTTGGAGCAAGAAGGTAGGAAACTGCATTCATGGTCGTCTCTCCATGACACATGAACAAGCTCCATGAGTCTGATCAGGCCAGAATCTGGTTGAAAGTCTGGAAAAAGTTGGTAAGTGGAAGTTAAGACTGAAATGATTTTTTTTTTCTGAAATGATGAAGTCTTGTGGACTGTGAATGCTGTTAAATCCTCTACTTTGACTTATGGAACTTCCCATCAACCCCTGAATGCATCACCTAGAAGACAAGCTGAGTTCAGGTGCACTATGATACATCATCCTGGCAAGATGATAAGTGTTACTGAACAGGATGAATAATAAGGTAACATACAGCAGCATCAGCTCGTCCTTTTTAAAGCTTCGACATACAAGGACACACCTCAGCCTCAGCAGCAGCAGCAGCACTCATGGCAGCACTTCCTGTGTCAGCTGGACTTCGCGCCGTGTGTCGCTGACGCTGCTGAAGCATAAAATGGAATAAGGAGGGAAACCGTTTCAGCCCAATTCCAACAATCAAACATGTGCAGAGAAAATAGTCCGTGTGGTAAAGTGTGCTGACAGGAAGAGAAATGGCATTGATTTCACACTAACACTGGCTCAGCAGCTGGACACACTAGGGGTGGAGGCGTCCCAGTCGGCTGCTAAACGTCTACACAAGCCATTGATGTTGTTTGAGCAGGCGGATGATCTGTTGCAACAGATCAGTTTAGTTGTGTGTGTGTGTGTGTGTTCATGCTTATGTTGAAATATACAGCAAAAGGGCTGTGGAGGCAAAAACCACCTACACTAAGTTTTGCCACATTTAAAGGCCCAGTTCACCCAAATCCAACACTTCTCCTTCAAGCTGAGATTTAAACCATTAAAGTCTTTAAAATACATGTTTGCATTTGTAATTTTGGATGAACTGAACCTTTCAATTTTCCTCATCACATGCAAATGCCCTGCCCACAATCCCGGCTTGTACATGTCTCATCATGTGTCTGGTGAAAAATTCCTGTAATTCCTGTTTTCATGCAGCCATGCATTTTGTCTCTTTGCACCAAAAAGTTTTAGATTGGTAGAACGTGGTAAAAGTGTCCTTTTAATCCCTTTAACCACTTTGTTGAAAAGATCAGCATTATGATATTTACATATAAGCCCAAAACGGCTGATATCCACAATGTCCATAAAAATATATCATAAAGAGGCAGAGCAGGTCATTGGAATGATCCTAAAAGCCTGAATAAAATCAGCATAGCGGAGGAATGAATAATAAAAGCAGAATTACATAATGCATGAAGAGACAAAAATGTCTGCGTTTGAATTTGAGGAAGAAGCTGCTGTTACTGGAAAACAGTCAATTGGGCTTTATACATGAGGGTGTGCAGCAGATGGACACATATCGACAAGCTGGTCATTTAGTAATAAAACCAAGTGTTTTTATATAGCCTCTTCCTGCTGTTCAACAGAGAGGATTGTGGGTTCTTGTCAGTGTGTCCAGTCTAAAGGAAAAAGATGGAGGACTGATTAGTTTGCATATATATATATATATATATATATATAAGGCTCCATCAGAGACTGTCTCCATAAATACACACTGTGCTCCCGAAAAGGCAGAGTAGAAAATGACCGAAAAGAAATGATAGACAGCTCTGGTGTAACGCTAGAGTTCCTCTCCTCCAATCGCAGGCGGCCTCCTTAATGAAGCGCGAACAAATCGGGTACTCAGAGGCCTGTCATTATAAAAGCCTTAATCAGCAGGCTGCAGAGGGGCCACTGTGTGTCTGGACAATTTAACTCTGATATGCTGTTGTTTCTGGATGACAGTTAACGAGACGGTCCTCCATAAAACAAAACAAAAAAAACCCCAAAAACCAAAAATAAAAACAAGTAGCTTATTACGACCCAGCCACCGTGTCAGTAAATAACCCAAAAAAGAAACGATTACGATCAAATGACAGTGCCCTCAGGGTACAAAACAGGAAGTGGCTGTATCAGCAGTGGCTCTATGACCATATCAGTGTTTCTTATTGGACCTATAATGATCTCAAACCTCAATCACGACTATATCTGAAGCCCTGACATTGATTTTAACCTGAAACCTTTACCATATTTACTCTAATTCATGTTCTGTAGTGTATCTGCTGCTAATGGAGGGAACTGAGAGTGTGCAAATTTCGAAGAAAAATATAATAATATTAATATTAAGAACAAGTATATGTGCCAACAGAAGCGTGTCGGTGTGTTTCTATGCATCCTAATCTGTGTGTGTGTGTGTGTGTGTGTGTGTGTGTGTGTCTACAGCAATAGAAAGATAACAGGATGAGTCATGGTATTCATTTCTTCCTTATTACCTGTGAACTGTTTCCCAGCCTGGAAAAAAGAGCTGGCTGATACAATACACATGTGTGTGTATATGTGTGTGTGTGTGAGAGTTCCTCCTAACTTCCATGTTATCATTTTCTTCTTCATTACTTCTGTTGGAGCTTCTACTTTGTTTTCATCTCCACTTATATTTAGGGAAATCAGTTTCTCATTACACCTCCAAATGAAAAGAACCTGTTGCCTTCTTGGCTTTCTACCTATTTCCTCTGTTTTCCTCTAAACCTGAAGAGAAACTGAGGATTTTCCTGCGCTCAGTCACGACACATAAGCAGGACGATATGAATGGCTCTATTTTCCCTGAAACGGGGCAGGGACGCAGACGCAAGCAGAATCCGAAGACGCCGACGTAAACGAGCATTAGCAGCAGTTTTGTTGCACCGTTGGTGACCACACGCGCTGTTTGCAAACCAGGCACAACCAGACACAGCTGGGTGCAATGTGGAAGAGAAGCTGGATACATGTGGAAGACAGAGTCAGCAGTTTCAGTAATGAACAATTACATGAGCCCCCCTTGCCCACCACCCCCACCCCCAACCTCCCGGAAAGATGCTTATTTATTCGAAATAGAATTGATGGTGTGACTAAACCTCACAAGGTCATCTCACAGGCATAAAAAACACATAAATATAATATGCTGAAATCGTGGCAGGTCTTGATTTTATTGTATTTATAGCATTCAATTAACATTTATCTTCTATTTTCTGTTTCCATTGTCCACCCTGACAGTGTACCAGAGCTTTTGCCTTTGTGTCTATATGCAATTATGGGCTTATATTTGAAGTGGAAGTGGAAGTAGAAGTAGTCTTTTGGGACTCTGGGGATTCTGAATCTGTGCAACCTAGAGAGAGTCTCATATGGTGGAGCAGGTTCATAGAGCTCTGGACCTTCACAGACACAATTGAAGCCTTCAAGAAAACTTCAGGAGATGAGAAATCAGCCTTCAAAGAAGATCTGTGACAAACTGAGTTGGCATATCTAAACCTCACAGTGTAGTACCTCCAGAGGCATAGAAGACAGTGCAGCACCCACAGTGACTAAAGAAGGGAGGTGGAACTGGAGAATGGAAAGAATTAACCAACAAATTCCTTTGAAGAGAGCGGAGACTTGTGGAAAGTAGTTGATGACTTCTTACAAAGAACAAGAGCACAAGTACATGACTTAAGACCAACATCTTCAGCAAGACTTCAACCAGAATTTTAACCACCAACAGCTGGAGAAAACATCATCACTAGCTGCACAGTATCTGTCAATCCGCTGTCAACAACAACATATTTCTTGGTCAAAGCAGAGGAAAAATCAAGACATTGAGCTGCTCTTGCTAGTGCCATCAACAGGAAATAGGGTTTATTATTTATGGATGGATTCTGGAGGATCAGGAGTACCTGGACAGAGTTCAATCTGTCAAAATTGTGGAACCTGGGAGCGTGGCACAGAGAGGAGCTGAATGACAGCGGGAGAAAGGAAGATGCTTGGACAAGAGCAGCCTGCCAAGAAGATACAGTCTGGAGCTAAGCATCAAATCACAAAGTACTTTACCTCAAGGGAAAATTAAAAGTTTGAGTCAGGATATCAAATATGTTGTGGATGTAACAACATCGCTCTAAACCCAGAATACTGGGGTTCCTCACCAGCCCGATGGCATATGTGAACATATGCAGCTTGTCTTTGAGTTAAATGAAAAAAAGATTTATGGAAGGATTTATTTGCGGGGTTCAAAGTCAAAGCCGAATTAATCAAAACGGGATATATAGAAACAAATTTCTGCACAGCAGCAGGACTTTTATATATATATATATGACTCCAATAAAACCATGAGGTCATGAAGTCGTGTGCCAGTCAACCTCATTTTTCTACAACACACTTCCACTCACTTCTTTTTTAAAGCTATCAAAGAGAGTGCCACACTCTATAGAGGATGACTTAATGCACATTCCGGCCCCTTTTGTTTAATCCTTTGTTTTCCCGTCGACGCCCACACAGTAACATGAAGTCAGACTCTGGATGCACTCTGACCAAAAAAGCAACCAAAACCTGCGACTTGTGTCTGCCTTCACTAAAACTGCTTCCATTTTTTATTTTTTGATGGAGCGATTAACAGGAAATGCTAAAGAGCTCATTTGTGAAAACATAGCATGTGCATGAATAGAAGGCCTGAGGTATTGAGTCATGTGGACGTGTGTCTCCCAACTCTGTCTCAGTGTACTCAGATACCTTTAATGCTGCCTGCTCTGGCAACACTACAGTTATGCGCTGCTAAATTATAGTGTGTGTGTGTGTGTGTTTTTTTCAAGGACTGCGAATTGTCT
This sequence comes from Polydactylus sextarius, assembly GCA_016801845.1. Taxonomy (NCBI): domain Eukaryota; kingdom Metazoa; phylum Chordata; class Actinopteri; family Polynemidae; genus Polydactylus; species Polydactylus sextarius. The sequence continues at coordinate 14,893,922 of CM028923.1, read as the reverse complement.
TAAAATAGACAGCAGGGAAATTATGGCCCTCTGTGCCCACATGTTAGTTTGTGTGTGTGTGTGTGTGTGTGTGTGTGTGTGAGTGACTGAGCATGATTCAGAGGCAGCAGATCCTGTGAGACACAGAAGCAGGGGTACAAAGCAGCATCTTATGTGTCTTGTCTGCCGTGTGTTGTCTGCCGGTCAGATCTACAGCTGTGCGCGCCCACGACTTGGCTGGGGGATGTGGTTGGAAATCGATCCGACGACGACACCGAGACACAAAACATGTGTCCAAGTCATTACAAGGTAGAGTCGGAGGAAAAGAGATGAAGGTGGACAGACATGAGAGCTAAGAGTCCAGACTGAATAACATTTATAATAACAATAAGTCCTGTAAAGGTATAAAAAAAAAGTTTCCACTGGGGTTATTGTGTGTACGGTTTGCTGGAGTCATATCTCCAGAATCTTTATTACAGAGGAAGTGAAGCCAAATTTAGCCTGACCTATAGTCAGAACAGAGCAAGAACGAGAATTTCATTTTAATTTATTTTAAGCACTTTGACTTTGTTTACCAGAAAAAGAAGCAAATTTTGCCCTCTGAGCTGCTTTTTACTGTGAAACACACACAAGAAATGCAATGTAGAAGGGACTATTAAAAACAGAAAAACATGGCCTCAGCTGCATTGATGTTTATTATACTAAATTTAACAAGATGCCAGGTAGATGAAGTGGTAAGTGAAAACAGGAGACAGGCTTCAGCTCAATAAAACATACTTTAAAATAACACTATGCTTATTTACAGTTCACGTAATGCAGCAATCATTTGCTCCACACCTCATTTCCTTCTCTAGCCGTTGGGCCTCCTTCACCACGTGGCAGCCTCATCACTCCAAATTTGGTCATTTTCATATTTTAAACCCCAATTAAAGGATCGTTCTGTTCGCTCTGGGCTGAGAAAATTATACACGTGATAATGAAACCCTTTCAAACCCCACTGGATAAACTGAAGAATGCAGCGCGGTCGTGCAGTAAGCTGCCCGACAGTGATGGTAAACACAGATGTTTTCTCTCCCTTCAGTCATAATCTCTTCACCAATTTCATATCTTTACATCTTACATGTGGTCAAACCCACACGCCAAACACAGCAGGTGAAACCAGACTCCGGCACGCTACAGCGTTGGGTGGACCCGCAGCCAACCGGGACGTCGCTCTGCTCCCATCGCAGCCGTTCCTCCCTATCACCATGGCAACCCCATCTTGCCTGTGAAGCAAGCTGATTATAGGAGGAAGGTGTAAAAGCTCGGCCCACCCCTCCTGTGCCATCAGTCTTTATCGTTCTTTGTTCTTCTTTCCACCTGATGTTCCCTCCATCCTTCTCTTTCTTCATTCAGCAGGTGACAGATGCCCAGCTCATCCTCATAAATATCTCCCAAACACCATCACTGCTGATTCATGACACACACAGACGGATCACCTTTGGCTACATATACAATTCTCCCATATTCACCCAAGCAGGGGACAGTTGGGTCTTCTTAGGCCAAGAGAGACAGATTACAGTGAGGATCTCAGGGGCAGACTAGAGGAAGGACAGACACGAGAACAAGATGATGAGCTGTCTGTGGACTGGATGATTTTGTCTCTCATGGTACACCAATTAACTCCTGTCCTCCACCATGTCCTCATGTCCTCTACACCTGCTCCATCTAGACAAGTTATTATCTACCACATCTCTGCTCCTTTATGATACCTGAGGAGACAACACACTCTCTCCTCTACTAACCCCCACTGTTCATCTGAATTCATCTGTTACTGAAGACGCCCCTAAAATCTTCACACTCTCCCTTCCCCACACAAGAGCTGTAGGCAGACTGGATGCGGCCACACCCCCCCTACTTTTCCACTTTACTTGTGTGGAAGAGGCTTTTTTTTATACTACATGAGTGAGTCTTCCTGTCTCAACAGCTGGTTAGGTTTAGAAGACAGGAGGAGGAAGAAGACGACCGTGGGGATGAGAGGAACAAACAGTTGTCATTAACCCTCTGGTATTATGACGTTGCACTGTATTTGTCTGGATGTGGTTTGGCCGCAGTCCGACTCTGACTCTCCGGCACGGTGAGCAGACTCACAAACAACTCAGTCTTTTAAAAGTGCTACGTGTACTGAAGCCTTTTTCACATCAACAAGCCATAAAAGCGTTCACTTTGAGACATTATTCAGTGTAATTACCGTGAAGAGAGGCGAGAGCAGAGAGCTCTGTCTGCACTGACTATTATACACTGATCATTATACACTGACTATTATGCAGAGGAGTGCATTAGCTTTATTTAGCAGAGAGGCTGTAAACAGGTGGAAACAGATGACAGAAATTCCCAGTGTCCAAAAAAAAAAAAAAAAAAAGTTTCCATTTTTAACATCTCACAGACTAAACAACTGCTTCTTACATTCATCTCTGTACAGAAAAAAAATAATGAGACGTTTTAGCGAGCTTCAGGTGTCAGTTACACTGAATCAAGTCTGGAAAAGTTAAAGCTAATCACCACCTGGCTCCAGCACAGGACTTAAGGCATATCGATCGTCTCATCTTTTTCTCAGTTAGGGAATGGTTTGACATTTAGTAAAAGTGAGGAAATACACTTCATCCCAAAATGTCAATCTATTCCTTAAAGCTTTAAAGGAGAAAAAATAAGCCTTCTGAAGGAGCCATAGCCGCCACTGGACAGCTTCACCTTAAATCAGTCAATGACTTTTAAGTCCTCAGTGGATCAGTTGGTTATGCAGCAATGGTGTTTGCATTGAGTTCACAGCAAACATAAATGACACAAAGAACACAAACAATACAAAATGAATGAAAATATATTAAGCTGTGGTTACAAATGCAGGAAATTAAAGAGCTATGATATGCTCCTTTTCCTGCAGCAGGATAGTTGCATGTTAGAGTCTGTGGGTTTTAGCTGTTGGAATCTGGTGGCGGACAGTAAAAGTGTTGATGTAAAAGATGGACAGTCTGTTTTTAAGATTCTGCAGTGTCCCGTGCAGTGCAGTTATTTTGCGGCAGACATTAACCATCTTATTGAATACGGTTGTGTGTTTGACCTTAAGCCACCAGGGGAAAAAAAGGAACTGAAACACAGACTTCAATAAAACAATGTTATCAAGGACTTGTCAACCTGGAAGCTGGAGACAAAGGAGAAGGCTTTTACACCCTGTCATTGACATACTGAAATATCACTCTATTGTCTGATATAGTTGTCAGATGACATCTGAAATCAATGCAGTTCTTCGTCTCTGACATGTTCAATATTGAAAAGTGGTCAACAACAAGACCATGGGAAGTTTTCATCCACGCAGCAGCAGCAGTCATCAGAGTACAGAATGTACAGTAGATTAGAGAGGACATGTTCCTAAATTCAGACAAACCAACAAACCAAACCTATCTACGACCTCTGAACCAGATGTGGCTGTTGGGAGCCGATCGCTGATGAAAATGTTTACAGACAACAACAGCGACACTTGGAGTCTCCAGGTGATTGTATCTGGAGCTGAACAGAAAAACCATGACATGCGGTGCCTTCTATTTAATCTATATGCAAATCGCAGTGGGTCAAGAAGATGTTCAGTCAGTAGTTTTGCTTAGATCAATTTTTCAAATGACTTCATCAGTAATGAGGTCAGAGCTGTGGGTCTGAGTCAGTCAGAGAGTTGGGAAGTTTGGTTTTGGCAACAGAAACTATGGTGGGTTTGTTTTTTCCACCGATTGGGGACTTTGCTGAGAAAGTACCAGATTAAACATAAAACTGAATGTAAGGCTTTGGTTGTTCCTCTGATGGGAGATCACAGTGAAAACAAAACAAAACAAAACAAAAAAACAGAAACATGAACGTTGCAGGAGACAACGTCCACATGTGGTTTATCGTAAGGAAGTAACAGGGTTTAGGGAAGTTGTGGCTCTGATTTGGAAAAACTTGAGCAGAAACAAACCATGCTCCTGACACAGAGGCTATTGAGAGTGAAAACCTGCACCTGTAGACCAGTTCCTTCATTTAAACCCACTTCAAACAAAGAAAATGTGCTTGGGGAGACGATCTGCTGTGCTTTAATTTGCTCTTTGTGTCCGGTGGATTGTGCATCCTGAACACCCTTGCGTGATTGCTCTTATTGCCGTCATAACTTCCTGGGCTCTCCCTCCCTCTTCTTCCTCTGTTCCTCTGCCTTTATTTCTTTCCTTTATCCCTCTCTCTCCTCCTCAGTCATGTTCAGACATGGTGTGTCCCGGTCTGACCCGACCAGACACCACATTACAGACACTACATTCACAGTGGTTTGAAGGTAAGGTGGGAGCGTCAATGTGTGTGAGCAATCGAGGCAGAAAGGGAAAATGAGACACACACGATAGCATCGCTTGATTTTACTTGTACCGGCTCAAAACCTTACCTTAACCAGTTTTATGGCCCATGACGAGATGGCTCCAGTGTACAGCCAAATTTCCATGGAACTTACTAGGAGCTTTTACTGTCACCAGAGGACACATTTCTTATTAATCTGACCCCTCCTGCCTGTTTTCTCAGGCTGAAATATATAATAATAATGAAGATGAATCCTTTCCTTGAAGCTTAAGTCTTCAACTACACCATAATCTAACACATCACTGCGCGATTATGTTCATGTGGATGTAAGAAAACTTTTTAAGAGCATAAGGCTGACTCGTCTAACCACACTAAGCTTCATTAAGTACATTCAGGTGAGGTAAATGAATGTGTGAGCTCCGACTTCTTGCTGAGTCAGTGATGAGGAGGGTTTTGTTTGACCGGCTCTGCCAACATGTCCGCCCTGACCCTTTGGAGGGACATTAGAGGAGTCTGTGAGTCTCTCCGTCAGAGCCCAGCTGAGCAGACTGAGCGCTGCCGAGCTGCGCAGTCTGCTGCAGCAAACTGGTGGCAGCAGCCCCCGCTGCACTGGCCAAACCGGCCACGCTGGCAGAATAAATATGGCTGGAAAAAACTCTGCCAAACACCGAGCCCAGATGGATAGATAATAGGAAAGTGAGGTGTGTGGAGGGAACGAGGATGAATAGGACCCGGAGAGGGGAAGAAGCGATGTGGAATAATGCGTAAGAGTTGTTGTGTTGTCAATTTTGAAGGAAAAGTAATTTTACACAACTACGGTGGAAACTGAAAAACTGTCAAAGCTGCCATAAGCAGGAAGCTTCTAATCAATGTACCTAATCAACAAAGCCTAAAACATATCACAGACACTTCTGCCTGCATTCAGGAGACTTTCTGTGGGGTTTTTGTTTGTTTGTTTGTTTTTTGTTTTTTTTCTTTCATTTTGTTGTGGATCAGTTGGCAAAACACAACTAACCTTCAACACTCATACACAGAGAAATCTATCAGGAGAAGGACACAGTTTCTGCACCCACGGTAGAGCACGTTATACATCAGAGTACAAGGACAAAACATTTGATGTTTCAGATGTGAGGAAACATGTGATCAAGCATGAGACCAGCATTTTTGCAACCAACATCATTAACCCTGACTGGAATGATAGGAAGATCTCAAACTGAAGCTGAACTAGATACATTTAAAGTAGGTGCATTGAAAAAAAAAAAAAAACATTCCTTGCAGGACTTTATCACAAAGTTTTCTGGACTGGCCAAAATACCAAAGTCTGTTTGAAGAATATCTGATGTGGATTGTTCCCTTCTTTTTTTCTGGCCAACATACTAGTCTGTCTGAAGTCCAGAGAGAGGGTGGAGGAGGATGAAGAAGAGGAAGAGGAGGAGCAGTGGAAACTCCCTCTCATATGTTGCATGAAGTGTACATGGTCGTTTAACGAAAACACTGCTCATCCCTCAACTTCATTAAAACCATGATTCATTTCACACTTCTAACGACACCAACACACATTGTCACCTTCTTTCTTTTCTTTATTTAACACACATAAACAGCGCACCACACCTCACCACGCCATCTTACTTCCCTAATGCTTAAATCAATCCGTTGACATTCCCACAGATAAGGACTCCAGTCTCTCTCTCTCTCACACACACACACACACACACACACTGCTCTGCTCTGGGCGTATGTTGTTCTGTCACCACCTAAAAATGCCCCTGCTCTGTTATTAATGTCCAAATGTGGTTAACTTGTGTCGCTGGCACTCTGGACTTACAGCTCAGCCTTAAACCTAACAACACGATCAATATTTATCGTCAGCGGCGGCGTGATTATATTCCTCCTCTGACTGCTGCAGGGGCAACCGTGCATAATGACCGCAGGGAACCATCCGCTCCCACTTTACACTCATCAGCATGCCAGTATAAACACACACACACACACACACACACACAAACTACCCTGCTGCCACAAACACTCATCTCTGCTACACACTCCATGCTGTGTTGTCTGAGGATCATGAACTCTCTTACAGCACTTTGTGTGTGCGTGTGTATGTGTGCGTTGATGCTGATGCAAGAAAGTCAACCAGTGCAGCAGCATGACTCACTGATGTGTTTAACAGGAAACAGCGGAGAGCTGCAGAAACACACAGGTCTTCATGGTTCGGATCTAAACATGAGATGTTTTTTGATGATTCAAAAAGATGGAGAGAACATGATCAGACGTTTCTTCGCAATTATGACACAGTGCAAGTCCACTTGTCCGCTCGTTAGTTAAATGCTAACACACATTTTTTTTTACCAACGCTAACATTCGACACCGACAGTGACACTGTAAGATTCACTCTACATCAATGCATTAGTGACTAAAGGTGTCTCAAAGATTCAAAGATCAAATGTCCACAACCTGAGTCATTTCTCATCCTTCCTCCCAGAGGACTTCTTCCTCCGACCAAATCAATGATCATCTTTGACCTTTATGTTTATTCAAAGGTATATCCATCACAATTAAGGATTTTTCTGGCCTGAATATAAGCTCAGGTCTGCTCTGTTCACACAAAGCGACCAGAGGACTCACAGAGAGTCTAAACTCAACACAGGCACAACAGCACCTGGATCCCCGCTGCTCATTTCAAGGAACAATGCTTGTGTATCCTTTACTGTCGTCTGATGCCAGATGTTAGTGTGGAAAATGGAAGTCTGACAGATGGGTGTCATGTTTCAGTTCACACACACACACACACATTTAAACTCAGCACCATCACTGTAGGAAATGATAAAATATCTTAATTACAGTGTGATGATATATAAGACTGAACACGAGGTAAATGAATATTCATGTGGACATTAAACAACTCCAGTCACGCTGGACCATACATGGCAGCCGGATGCTATCACTAACACCCTCACCTCTGATCTGAGACTGTTACATGTCACAGCTTTCATCCATTTGTGTTCCAACATGAGGACACACGCTTGCTGCATAAAATTTTACGGCTCTATTAGACATAGTTTGGTCACAGCAAAAGACAAACTCCCAGACGCAGCAGACTCCTGTTCTCCAGACAGACGGTGGTTTCTCAGGCGTGGTGATGACAGTTTCCTCATGTTCAACTAAACCAGTGTGTGTGTATGTGTGTGTGAGAGAGAGTGTGTGTGTGTGTGATAGAGAGAGAGAGAGAGAGAAAGAGAGAGTGAGAGAGTGTGTGTGTGTGTGTGTGGGAGACAGGAAGACCTCATTGATGATGAACAGGTCTGCAGAGGCCTTTGACTTTGACCCTAATGTAAACCTGATCCTAATCTGAAACCTCAAATGAGTGTGGACACACACACACACACACACTATAAAGGGCAGACAGTGAATGAGCCTGTTTGTTGTTCTGTGCTATGGGGATGTCTCGCTGTGTCCTTTAATGACTTCACAGTCATAAACTGTGTGTGTGTCAGTGTGAGTGTGTGTGTTCTACTTCTGTGCCTACAAGGACAAAAATGTGTCCTCATGAGACCAGAAGAGGATCCCTGCCTCTCTGAGATACTGTAGCTCTTATGATCTCTGTGTGTGTGTGTGTGTGTCCATGTTAGTGTTTTTGCCGCCGCCCAGTTCTTCACCTCTCTAATGAAGCCCAGATGCTGATGCAGATGATCATCATCACAATCTAGTAAATGAGGAGTCCTCAGCATCAGGCCGTCGTCCGGCCACTGTCTGATTTCACACGGTCCACAATCTGAGACGAGACTCAACCATGTTTACGAGTTTAATCCAAAAGAACTAAGGTCACAATGGACAGTGTTAGACCCAAACCCTTGCCGACAGGCTACATCACTGATGCAAATCTCTCTTTTGTGTCACTGATGGTAAGGGCTGAAAAACAATTGAGTACTGACAAAAGAGCAGAGGCTGAGAAAGTTCCAGCCTTGAACTGTCACTGTAACAGGATGTGCATGTGTTGCAGTGTCTGTTAAGAGACTTACAAAACTGTTACCAGTTACAATACTGGAAACTTCCATCCATCAGCTGCGTCCCTCTGAGGGTCACAGATGGGTTGGAGTGTAAGTGAGGCAGCTGGATGACCCCAGACTCCTCCCTTTAATTCAGGATTTAGCTGTGAAGCTGAGCAGGAAAGCAACAGCAGTGCTAAGATCACATAAACAGGACGTCCGGGATACACTCTAACAATACACACATATACAACCAAGGGAGGGGTGGAGGGGGACAGGGTGGGGAGACAGAGACACGAACACAACCCAAGCATGAAAACCACAAACACAAACGTTGTGTGATAGCATCAGGTCCACCGAGGGTGATCAAAAATAACCATCAACATCCAAAAAATAGTTCAGAACCCAAAGATTTTCCATATGCAACAATAAAAGACAAAGAAAACAGAAGATATAACAACAGAGGTCTTTTGTATTTTTTCCTTAAAAAAAAAAAAAAAAAAACTCACGCGATGACTGGATGTGTGTCTCTGATTCATTTCCTGTTACACAATTATAGCAGCTTTACTTTAAACCACCTTCTGTCTGTTGTCACCATGTAGTGAAGTGAACTTGTGCATCACTATAACCAAACTCTGAACCTTCGATTATCACCAACATCACATACAGTCCACAGGGAAAAGCATCCCAGAGCTGTAACTGGGTTTGGATCATTTAAGCTACAAATCATGGACAGAGTGAAACAAACACTAAATTAAACTGAACTCTAAATTAAACACTACTCTAAATAAATATAAATATCGGTGAGTGTATGTGTATGTGAAAAACATAGACTATACAACGACATGACGCTCCAAGAAGTGATTGCTCTTTGGTAGCTGGCTGCTGTATAAGGCAATAAGACCCACCCACCCTTGTTAGCAAATTATGTTAAATTATGTTACGTTAAGTGAAGAATTGGTTTTTAATTAGTTATTTGGGTTATTGTGTAGGACGTCATAACTGTCAGATGAGACTGACTTGCTGCGATTGGTCAGGCAGGTACAAAGGGTGGGACATCGCTACTGTCTGGTCCCAAATCTGGTCATATTATACTGGCTTTGTTTTTATATAGTTACAGGAAGCGGAGGCACATCGGACATCGCTTTATATAGTCTAATATCTACAGTGTTTCACATACACGCACGCACATATGTGCACACACAAACATAGACCGTTTGGACTATCCAACTATATTTATATAGTTGTTTTTTTTTTTTAAGTTGCAAGAGTGATGCCATCTCCAGAGACAGAGGTGTCCCCTGGTGTTAGGTAAGAAGACACAGATTCCTTGGATTTGCAGGTACAGACCAGGTGAAGCCTTCTACGATGTAATCAATTAATAAAATGAGAAGCATTTTCTCCTGAGTTTTAATAGATGATTGGATTTTGTAGGAGTGGAGGCCTCCAAAGGAAAGGCTGGAGAGTTGGAGCCTAATTCTTTGAGTACAGGCATCCATGTTTGAGGTCACTGACCCCAGTGACTCAGCTCTCTCTCTCGGCACTTCAGTCACAGCTGACGCTAAAGCCACAGACCAGGGAAGGTGAGGAATGTCGAGTTTCCTGCACAAATTCCAGACAGGAATATTTTATTCTTTCTTGAGACTTTCCTCTTCAGTACTTCTTGTACACAAACACACAGGGCAAAAAATAATGTGACTTGAAATAAGGTGACTGAGGTCAGAGTGTGTGCAGTTGAACGCTCCAGGACACAAGGTCTTTGAAGGAGATGTGAAATGTGAGCATGCGACTGAGGCCTGGGTGAAGCAGGTTACACACACACCAAAATATCCCAGAGGCATCACACAAAGAAACCAAACAGGCAGCCCACTGAGAAAATTGCCTTATTAGCCATGTTCTCCTCAGCAGCTACTCTGCCTTTAAAGGAGCAGCAGAGCCTCGGCCTGATGAGGCAGACCGGATCTGTCACAGCCACTAAGTCACATTGAAGTTAGACAGAGCAGATGGAGGTGAAAGGGCACAGGTCGTCTCTCAGGATTGAACTAAACAAGCCGGCTGACCCGTATTACAACTTTCTACTGGCCTGGATGACCTGGGTCTCTGTGTATGTGCGTTTGAGCGTGTTTGCAGGGATGTATGCCGCAGTGGCAATCTGCTGCCTAAAACCCTTTCAGTTGACTCTGGCAGCTGAAACTCATGACTCAGTATCAGCTTAGAGCAGACAGGACAGCTGTCAGTAAGCATCTTGAGAGATATTCTAATATCAACTCATCAAACTCTTAAAGGACTGCAGTGACACTTGGTGACAAGTATTAGTTACTGTCTTCCATCATTTCGTTTCATCTGACAAACAATCGTAAGATTTTCAAGCAAGAAATGTCAACTGTCAACCGATCAGTACATCACCTGCCCCGGATTCAAAATCACTCACTGATCAAATCTGCCAGCTCTGGACGGTGTAGGCAGACTGGTTATCTCGCCTCAACGAGGCAGATGGTACCATAACGTCTCCAAATCACCAAGGCAACAAGCATCAAGCACCAAGCTAACACGCCAAATTGTGCCCAGATACTAACTGATATCTCGTGTCCATCTAACTCTAATTATGATCTCGTTACTGAAAGTGATACATTGCCACCAACTGATTACAGTTTAGTTTGTGTACAGGGCGACTTCACAGGTACAGATCAGATGCAACATAAAATGTACCAAGGATCTGCTAGTTTTTAAATAGACAGATTAAAAACGAGTGAAGCTGTATTACTGTAATGACCTTGTTACAGGCAATAAAAGTGACCATGGACAATTTTCTATCTAATATCTTGTATATTTCCTGGAGGAAAACTATTCATTTGATCTTGTATACAATCATCCAACCCTCTTCTGCACACAAAGGCAGACTCTTCATCACTCTCACACCAACTCTGTGCTGCATCCTGTTCCCTTAAGGTTTGAAATGAAATCCTTCTAATTACTTTGACGGCAGTCCACAGTTTGGCTCCACCATAAAACAGTCAGCTGCTGATGCCTCCCTGATCATCAGAACCAGAAGTCCTGGTACTTGTTGTGTTCCTGCTCCCAGACTACAGATCAGTCTTCCTCTGAACTGGTCAACAAATTCTGCTGTTTTTAAATCTCTTCTCGAGCGTATTTACTCTCACGGGCCTTTAAACACCATTTTCCTCATCTTGAACTGTTCTCTTCTGTTGAAAACACTGTTCAGCTTGTGTTTTTGTTGCTTTCTATCTTAATCGTCTTTTGTGAGTGTTGAGAAATCAGAACCCTGGTTTGCAAATTGCAAAATGAATAAAGTTTTAGAGAGGTAAAGTGCAGATATCTCAGACACAGATGTCTCAGCAACTCAGGACAATATAAATAATAACTAATGACTAAACCTTAATGTAGCATAACTACAGTTGTTATTCTCATGGATTTAAAACTTGTTACTCTCTGGTTGCCACCACACCAACACCACTATATAAGACAAACTCGGCTTGGCTCACTGGTACTGAAACACTGAGCAGGACAGCAGAGTGTCTTCACTGCTGCCATGTTCTCTGTTGGCTCTAACTACCCCTGACACTTCAACCAGCTCCTAATACAATGCTGTGGGCTAAAACCACACTGACTCCTGCTCTGTTCACTGTCTCAATGATGACATGTGAAATCTAAGTCATAGCAGGCAGTCAGTGAAGCCAAATATGGCTGCTTTCTGCTCATAAATTTGATTTTTTTGCAATATAAACACAAGATATTACAAGCTGTGTGTGTTAGACTGTGTCACACCACTGCCTCCCCACCTCCCCCAACCTCCTCTATCTCTTTTACAAGAGGTCACGACCCCACAAGTCCTGGAAGAGAGGTGAGAGTTTACATTGGGCGACCAGACGGGATTCCCATGCTTGCTACACATGCCTGAACCAGGGAGACGCTGCCGCCATCAACTTTATCTGATGGACAACAATGTGTGTGTTTGTGTTTGTTTGTGTGTGTGTGTGTGAGAGAGAGAGAGAGGAATAGGGTGAAGTGAAAAGAAAGTATAAGAAAGGAGATAAACAGCCTGAAATAGAGATAAGAATTGTCATAAAGTCATACACACACACACACACACAGACACAGTATCTGTCTGACTTGCGTAATCCAGCATAAACACACACTGCATTGTTAAATGGTTATTTCTAAGCTCCTCCACAAACACTCTGCCTCTTCAATCAGAGCGTCCTGAAGCAGCACCCTATCATCACTGTGTGTGACCTGTTTGTGTGCATATGTTTGTTTTCGTCTTGGACACACACTGATCCAGGACACATCTGAGAGCAGAGTCCAGGTCCTCAACAGGGTTTAATAGAGTCCTGGTCCAATATCAACAATCAATTCTCTGTCTGGAAGCTGAATTACACCACGACTGAGACAGGACGCTGCTTCTGAGGACAATGACACACTGATGTGATTCTAAACTACTTTACATCTGATCATAGGTTCCTCTTGAGGGAATTCTTGGTCATTGAGACCACATCAGTCCACATGGACTGGACAAAACCCTCTGAATGAAACTGTGGTATCTTGCACCAAGATGTCAGCAGCAGATTCTTTAGGTCCTGCTGGAGACACCGCAGGTCAAACTTCTTCCAGTTCAACAATACGTCTCTGCTTTGTTATTCATCCCATTCCTGGAAACTCAGACCCAGTTGATCTAGTTCTCTTCAGACTGGTACAGACCAGCTCCAGTACATCAAAGATCAACTGCTCACGCTGAAGCTTCAGTGCACCAGTTTATTCTGTTTGGTCATTTCTTATGGAACTATTCGTCCATTAGAGGATTTTCAAAGAAAATTGTGCTTTAATGCCGTTAACACCACTAATTAAATCCCATTCACCTACAATGATCAGTGTGGGAAGCAGAAATCAAAGGTGCTGATTGATTGCGGAGAATTAGATGAGGACATTGATTCTGCCCTTGTGTGTGTGGGTAAATAGAAAGCTTGAACCAGCAGCCAATTAGCTTAGCTTAGTACAAAGAAACAAGGAAACTGGCTCTTGTCTTTAACACAGTACCACTGATTTTGTTTAATTAGGTGGATGTTGTTTACTTTCGCTAGCCTCGCAGAAGCTCAGTCTGGACCTGCTGATCGGAGTCTGCATGTTCCCTCCGCCCAGTGACAAACTGGTGACAAGCTGGTGACCTGTCCAGTCACCCAGTGTCAACTGGGATTGACTCCAACCTCCCCCTATCCCTCCCTCTGTGTGACCCTCAGGATAAGCTGTATAACTGATGGATGGATTCCCAGACTGAATCAATGATTCTACTTGAACAGATACAGCAGAGAGGTGGGTGTGTGTGAGCAAAGTCAGTGTCAACAAAACAAAAGAGCTAAATGTGGCCCAGCTCTAAACATGCGTGGAGGCTGCTGATGTGGTGTTTGTGGGGCAGAGAAGAATGTGCCTCCTGGGTTCAGAGATGTCTGATTCTACTTCATGAGTCATCTCTCCTTCACCCCAGCAGCCACATCACTCACATACATTGGTTGTCACCCCTGGACTGATGCTCTGTCCCGTGTGATGGACACACCTGTGATGGACCATCAGTCATAGAAGAAGACACCTGAGGCATCAGAGAGGAGTGTGTCTCCCTACAGCATCATCATTTTTGTTGGAGATGACAGGGAGCAGGATCCAGATGTGGCACAGTGGATCAGCACCGCTGCGCCGCTGCTTTGCGCGTCAGATCGCAGCTTTTCTCTGATTGTGGCGCAAATAGCAACAAAATTAAACCTCTTGATGGACACACTGCGCAGTCTCTCCTCACTGATGGTGAATAAAACACGGGGCGTGACATCGCTTTTAAATTCACATCTAAATGTTCTTTAATTTTATTTATTTATGTTGGATTTTTTTTATTTATTTTATGGTCATTTTCTCTGGATCAAATCCGAATCGGACCTCAGACTATAAAGTGCCTACTTTGTCAAAGCCCAGTGCCGCCCCTGCGCTGGCTCCAACAGCCAAGCCACGTTTCTGGGAACACAAAAGCCTCCGTTGCCATCTCCATGCCACTTGTCAGCTGAGGAGGAGCGAGCAGAGGCTGCCTGCGCAAATCACAGGCACCGACACACACCTCCACAAAGAGAGCGCAACAAGACCATGAACCGGAGTCGTCCACACAACTGTCAGTGATTAATCTGCGTTACTGTAATCAACACACATACACACAGAGAGACACACACACACACACACACACACACACGGGGAGAACAGAACAGAGATTGGTCCTACCTGGTTGGAACATACTTTGGAAATAAAAGATGACCAGAATAAAGGATCCCAAACAAGTGGCAAAAACCATCCGGCATATCCTGTTCATCCTCATCAGTTCGCTCAGAGTCTGTTTCATGGCGGACGGGAAGCTGCTGTGTGCGGGAACTGGAGGGCCGGTGAGTCGGAGGCTCCGGGGCTCTGCTGGTACTGATGAGGATTGTCCGCCGGTCAATGAGCTGAACGCATCCGACACGGAGCGTACCACTGACGGGCTGCAGGAGGGGAAGGAGGAGCGCCGTCACGCCGTCTGTGCCCTCCCCCGCTCCAAGGAAGTGAGCGCGTCCAGATGTGCGCTTTTTTTTTTTTGTTTGTTTGTTTGAATAAAAACATTAAAAACACATTTCAAATATGACGTCGATTTAACATAGACATTACCAAGTAAACAAATAAAAAATAATAAATTACAAAAAGAAAAAACTAGAAATGTTGCACAATTACTGAAGAAACGTGCATAATAGTCCCATTGTTAATTATGTCGAACTAATATAATTACTGAAGCGTTCAGCATTTTAATACTTTATCTGCTGGACTGGATTGATTAATCTGTAACAATGTAGCAAACTGATAAGATGATCCTCTGATTTGTGGGTAAATTAATTTGATCAGATCTGATGTGACAGAGTAAACAGCACTAATTCCCTTTGGACTGTTGTCAAAGCTGATTTATTTAAAGTAAGTGACATCTTATGAACTTATGTAATACATTGATGTAACAACAAGTTGTAGCTTTGAAATGCTTTATTTGTATGTTTATATACACACACAAACACACACACAGTTGACAAACAACTATCATTGAATGAAAAGTGTGAGTTCTGGAGAATACATACATATATTCTAAGTTTAATTAATATCTTTAGGTGCACTACTTAACTAAATGACCACAGCCTTTCTATTACACTGGTAATGTCAGCAGCTAATTTTCTTATTAAGATTTTTATGGTACATTGTTGAAGGAATTGTCACAACCAGCAGCAGGACAATTAAAATTTTACGATCATGTTCATATGTTTGGTTTAACATAATGATAACATTATTATAACACAATATAATAATAATCCAATAATGTCACTGAACCATGAATTACAAATAAAGATATTTATTTATTTATTTATTTTCAAATCAACCCACAAATTTTTGTATCAGTTTTACTTCTCTTCCCTCCCTTTCTGGCATTTACCTGCTTCCACATACAACACTAGTGCCACCTAGTGGTGTAAAAACACACACAATGATCAAAGTGCACAATGATCAGATGAACCCTGAGCACCGTCTGAGTCAGTCAGACAATAACAGAACTTCGGGAGACCTGCATGCTGTCACTGAGACAGCTTGACTTTGGTCAAAGTGGTTTTTCTAATCAGGGTATTTGTCTCACGTATACAAACAGGTCTGATGGGGAGAAAATCAGAAGGTGATCTGAAGAATAACCCCAGAAAATGTGCATCTAATTGTTGTGTGAGGTACAAAATGCACAATACACAGAGCTGGAGGCATTAACATGGATGGGGTGGATGGGTACAAGCAACAACAACACACTGAAAGAATTAAAATGATGTCCTTGTGCGCTCACAGACAGATGCACGGTGCAAATGTAAATGTAGATGTAGAGCTGAGGCAGCAGCAGCAGCAGCATTCCTTTAATATCTGCACCGTTGTTCCTGCATTAATTTGTATTAGACACTTCACTTAATGATCCACATGAATATTCTACAGTTGGATATTTAGATCAGAGGATAACAGCAGAAAAAGCAAACAAGAGTGTACAGCAGAAGCTGTGGTCTAATGTCTCATTAAAGACAACACGCGCATCAATTAAAACCATAGCATTCGCCAATAAACACTATTAATTTGGTTAAGTCCGTAACCCCTGTCTAGTTCATTACATGCAATTAAGGCTGTAAAACCCCTGAGGCTACAATAACAACACAGTATAAGGCCATGGTTTGGTTCCATGTAAATGCATCAAATCTCAGAGTCTTATCACTCTCCTGGAGCCTGTAAAAACTCTGCTGAATTAAAGATTACAGAAGCTTTCAAAGGCACAACCTTAGGGGGCATCTTATCTTCTTTAAAGTTGAGAACCATGAAAACGCATCAATGGGTCTGTGTATTTCAAAGTTATGCCTGAAGTAAAGTCTTCATAAAATGTAAACAAACTTAAAAAGCAGCGCAGATATAAAAACACAAACAATAAGTGTGTTTATGGCAGGAGCATCAGTTCTCAACAGTTCTGCCATCAGGATTAAGGTGAGGATGTCTTCTGGTTATCACACATTTCCTGCTGTCTTGTACCTTTGCAATTGACAATCATGATTAGCAACATGGGGGGTAACCTTTGCAACTTTCCCTCAGAATCAAGGCTTCACTTTCACTTCAGGTGAAAGTGATTACTCTACGTCATTGAGCACATAGCACACCATCCCCACAACGAAATTAATCTCTGCATTTAACCCAGCATCTAAGTGAGCAGGGGGCAGCCTGGACAGTGCCCAGGGAGCATGTGTGGGGACAGTACCTTGCTGGTGGTTGCTGGTGGATTCGACCCTGGGACCTTCTGGACCCAAATCTGCTTCCTTAGCCACCAGGAGCCACCACTGCCTCAATATACACTGGGGTGTGAGCGTCATGAGGGCAGAGAGAGTCCAGTGTCTTATCAGCATGCGTCAGCCAACAGACTGCACTGCTCTGCAGAGGCTGAGGGAAATTACAGTTTGCTTTGTTCTGTTATAGAAAAACTACACTTTACATTGTAAACCCTAAATGCAGTATAGTAGCCAGAACTCTTTTCAGTCTATGATTCTAGGGGTCACTTCACTGTAACCCCCAAACTGGTCTGCTGGCTTGAGCTATCATTGAATTGTTATGGCCCTACCAGGGCCAGTGCTCCAGAAAACACAGCTCCCTGAATCACAGAGCCACACAAACATCCCCACTGTGTTAAGGTGGCGATTCTCAGTGCAGAGCCATTTGAGGTGGTTCGGACATCTGATCAGGATGCCCACCAATGGGATTTTTTTCTGGGCATGTCAACCAAAAAGGAGACCTTAGAGTAGACTCAGGACACACTGGAGAAATTATATATGTCATCTAGACTGAGAACACCTTAGGATCCTACAGGAGCTGGAAAGTATTAGAGGGTAGAGAGGGACACTTGGGCTACCTTGTTGACCACTGCTGTCACCAAGAACTGACAATGTCTGTTACCTGACAATAAGCTCATTATATCTGCACTGGGAGCAGGTCCCTTTTCAACAGTGTCAACCATCTTAAACTACTGTGTTTCTATAGTAACATACAAACCAAACACTGGCTCAAGAGAGGGCCTTCCACATTTTTATGTTACTTACAGGCCACTCACTTTGAAGGGGAGGTTGAGAGGTACTTAGTTTGTACTTCAGATTGTAATTTACAAAACCCACCACTGGATGCCACAAAATCTACAGTCAGCACTTCTGACTATAATAGCATCTTACAGATGACCCTGACTACTTAAAGCTGCACTGATCCATCCATCTATTCATTGTCTACTATGTATGTAGGACAGGCTTGCAATGGCAAGATCATGGAGGATCCTAAGGCATTCCCAGGTCAGATATATTCAATCTCTGCTACCAGTTGAATGTGTCCAAAGGTACCCAGGAGGATCCTGATCAGATTCTGAAACACAAATGAAGAGAAACTGGGCCACTACCTACAGGTGAAGGTTACAACATCCCCAACTCCCTTTGACCTCACCAGGGCCATTCACCTCTGATTTACACTCTACTGAATTAAGTGAGATTTGAAAATGTCAAGCATTAACCTGCTCATATACTCTGTGGAAAGTCTTGCCAAAGATGGACTATGAGTGATGGGGGTTTATTAAATACTGACTATGAATAATTCAGCCAAGGAGGAAATTTAATTTGAACCTGCTGCTCTGGCTGTGACCCCAGTGGAGCTTTTTCAAAAGCAGAATATGGTAATTTCGCAGCTCTCTACCTCAAAACAAAGTGTAAAAGCACATCAGAAAGGTGACAGTGAATTAATAATATTACCAGAAGGGAAATCAACAGGTGTCAAAGGCAGCATGCAGCCATTCTGTGCTTTAATTGCATTGAATCACAGCTGTTTTTATGATGTGGTTGATGCACCTAGACAACATGTTCTGACTCCCAAACTCATCACTAACTGATGCTTCGTCAAGACCACTTGTCACTTTTCAGCACATTGTTTTTCAAAGTGCAGGCATTTAGTTGATTTACATATACATTACTCCCTCAAAGTTTGACAATAGGGAACATGAAGTTGTAGCCAAACATTCTCCTCTGTGTTGAAAGATGACACTGAAGTCTCAGTGTGTGAAGGAAGGGTGTGGAGACCAAGGTCAAGCAAGAATCAGCCAACAAAAGGTCAGTTTCATTGTAGGTAAATGTTACATACTTGTATAATGATGGTGTTAATATGATTTGGCTGACATTTGCTGGTTTCTTCTGGATGTTGCTGAGGCTGGTAACTTCCACCTTTGCCTTCTCCGGCAAAGAAAATGTCTGAATAAAAGCTTTATGCAAAACTACAATACAAGATTTCAGAACATGGGGAAAAATTTAATGAAACCATACACACAGATATACAACAGGAGGTGTGGATAAGATGTAGAATATCTACAGTTGTGTGGTTAAAAAAAAGTGCAGGCACCTGTCATATACTGGTACATACTGTGTGAGTTGTCAGATCTGTCAAAGTAAAGGCAAAGTTCATTTTGATCAAAAAGGAATTTGAGATCCATACCTACAACCTGTATGTCTCTCTCTCTCTCTCTCTCTATATATATATATATATATATATATATATATATATATATATATATATATGTGTGTGTGTGTGTGTGTGTGTGTGTGACCTGTTCCACTTCCTGTCCCACAGCTTCCTGCTCCATCCTAGGTTCAACCATTACACATCACCTGCAACACAGCGTGAGAGCTGTTATGTAGCATTAATTTACATTACTTTAATTCATTCAGGCACAACAGTTAAAAATCCTTTGCTTAAAAAAACTCCCAATAGGACACACCACTGAAAGTAACTGGCAAGAAGCTTGTTGAGTTTGCCTTTAATAATAGACAATAATAATTCATGGTGAGAAGTCTCTCCACCAGTTGAATGTGTACTATGGTACCCAAGAGGATCCTGATCAGATACTGAAACCACCTCAACTGGCTCCTTTTAACACAAATGAGCAGAATCTGGGCCACTACAAAGCTGGAAAACTACTGCTCTTTACCTTCAACTATAGCAGAACATAAAGTTTAGTTTGATGCTGCTGATATAACATAATTATAATATCAACAGATGTCTCTTTGTCTGGTTGTTTTTTTACTGAGGACTGTGTTCTCCAACAACAATCACCAGACAAATTAGATAACAGTCCAGTATTGTGTCTGTTGTTGCTGCTGCTCTGCCTGTTGCTTCTGAAAACACGGGGGCAGTGAGAGATAAATGATGTTGTTTGCCTGTAACACTAAAACAATTAGCTAAAAAAAAAAAAAACAAAAAAAAAAAAAAAAACAGTGAAATATTCTATGAAGCTGTGGCAAAATGTCTAACAAGTAATAAATGCCTGTGGCTTCCGTCACTGTGACTGATATCTTTCACACTTTATGACTATTTGAACCTTTGTTGATATAAAAATAGAAATAATTTATGTTAATGAGAAAAAACTATCTAACAGAGGGCATTTATTACTCAGTGTACATTTATGGATATAAACAATATTGTATGAAGCTATTAATTACCATTATTAGCCATACACTGGGCACTTAATTTATTTTTACTCTATATATTATTTATTTCATGCTCTTGTAGTTATTTTGTTTAATATTTAATATCTAAATGCTTTGTTTTTGTCCTCATTCTGCTGCAATGGTGCAATTTCACCTCTGGGGAGCAAATGATGGAATTTGTGTAGTAACAGGTTTTATCGTGTACACATAGTGTACATGATAAAACACATACATAGTGTGTGCAATATTAACTTATATGAATTAATAATTATACATATTGACTGTAATTGACATTAGCACAGTGACATCTGGTGGTGACAACTGATGTTATCAAGTTCAGCGACTTGATGGAGAGAAACAGAGAAACCAGCTTCATTTATAACATTTATAACATCCAGCAAGAGAACAGCATCTACAGCAGCAGCTACATCATTAATAGCATACACTGCCTTCAGGTGAGACACACACACACACACACACACACACACACACAGTCTGGTTTCCATAACTTCAGGGGACATTTTGTTGATTTACATTCATTTCTTGGAGACTTTCCTGGAAACCCTGGAGATCTCAGTTGTCGCTACTACTTGTGTAACCTTTATCTAAACCTGATCCTAACCTTAACCAAACCTTAAATCATGTCTGTTTTTTTTTTTTTTTTTGTTTTTTTTTCCCATAATATGAGTGTACCTAAAACACACACACACAAGTCCCACACAATGTACACACATACACTAACACACACACACACACACACACACACACACACACACACACACACACACACACACACAGCCAGATCAGGCGGGAGGATTGAAACCTAGAAGAGATGCGTTCGTTGTATGTCGGAAATATCGCAATTGTAAACATTTCAAACGATGGAGTTCCTTTGAAAGAGCGAGTATTGTGTTATGTGTTATCTATGCACAGTTATCGTAATCACATGGTTAGTGGGGTTGAAACGGATAAACACGTTTCTGTATTTTTTATGTTTTACGATAGCTTTTAGTATAAATGTCATACGTGTATTTTATTTTCATTCGACCGATTCAAATTGCAGTGATGCTGAGCCCGACCCTGACCCTTAAAACAGCAACGCAATCGCACACTCGTATATTGTTTTTTATTAATCCCACTCTCCACAGTTGACGTGTTTTTACCGCTGGACTGACCTCGGTCGTGCATGATTGGAGCTTCTGTGGAGTCCGTGAACGCAGCGGGCCCTCTGGTGGCTGCGGGCGGAAGTGCAGCCGCGGCTCCGCGCTGGGACTGGTCGTTTCGCAGCCATTTTCTGTCCAACCAAACAGCCGTCTCAGGGAGGTAACCAACCAGGGCTTCATTGCAGGTTTGTGCCTGGCTCCGGCCAATGATTGCTAACCGATTTCTCGTTAGCTCGAATGGAAATGTCCGTCTCTGTCTGATTTTTTATTTGTTGTCTGGGTGAATGAGGGCTGCTCATCAGGAAGTATCCAGCGTCTGAAAGTTACTAAACACGTCTTTATCATTTTCGGCCTCGGCCACGTCCTGCTGCTCCGCGCGACAAAGAACAGGCCGGCGCGGTGTGTGAGGCGGCAGCTGCTCGGAGAATGTGTTCACTATGTCCCTGAACAGGTTCACTGCAGCAGGTAACAGGCCGCCGGGTAGCCCGCTCCCTCAACGGGCTTCACGGAGACAGTGAACCGGTTAGTTGGCTCAACATAAAATAAACACGGGCTCGGCTCATTAGCAGCACGCAGTTCAACACGGAGCGGTGTATTTAGCTCGTGGCTAACCGAAAGTGGCCTTTCCCGGATTTACGGTGTTTAACAGCTACGGCGCTAACATCACCAACACAACCAGTTATAGCAGCTCCAGTGTCGGTTCAGAGCCCGTGAACACGTTCACTGCATCCGCGGGTAAATGAAAAATAAGCAGGTCCCTTCACTGCTGCTCAGCTAGCTGCTATATTTAAAATGGAAACATGGTTTGATATTGACCTGAATGCAACATCAGTAGTGAGCTGGATGGTCAGCTGCTAGCTCATCCCCCATGTTCTCACACACACACACACACAAGCTAAAAACACAAAGGATCTTGTTTAGCTCAAAGCAAATTGAGAACATGTCAGGAATTAGTCAGTACAGCCTGAGGTGCTTCCAGTAATTTTCCAGATCCTTGTTTTCAGTGTGAAAAGGTTAATGTTACATGTTACATGTCCATCACATCCTCACTGATGTGACAGTGGGACTGAGAGCAGCCTCACAGTGTTATTGTTCACAGATCAGTTCAATCCAGGTTCCCTGTGCTACTTTGTGACTAATTAATTGAGAAAAGTTAATGTGCACAAGTCATAATACAACAGGAGCCAGACTGAGAGACGCAAACTGATCAGAAACAACACAGTCGAGTCATCTGTGATCCAGTCATGCTGCTTAATTGGTACCTTTCCCGCTTTAGCGTGAGACTGGTTTCAGGTTTAGAGATCGAAACCTCAGCTGAACATCTGACAGAAGCGTGGGCCTATGTCAAGGTTTTGTGTGGCTGCTTTCAAAATAAAAGCAGTCAATAGCTTTTATTCTAAAGTGCAGCACAGAGGAAAATAGACTTAAATCAGCCCAGTATCTGTCTGCTTGCTCTGGAGAGAAGATCTGTAGTGATGATAGTAGTGATTCCTGTAGTGATGACTGACAGAAACCTGTAAATACAGGACACAGGGCTGCAGCAGCTGACTGTTATTCTCTCAGATAACAGTTTAAATATGCTGTAAACCGTTCTTTAATGTTAAATGCCTATAGAGAAATATTCAGGCTCATTATTTGTCTTATTGTTGGTTTTAAAATCCAATTTTAGTGAAACTTCCTCCCGTGCGCAAGTTTCTTCAGCTGGAAATCACAACAGGAAAGATTGCGTTTTTGTTTCAATGCCACAGGTATCCCATGATTCCCTTGGCGTGAACAGTAACAGCTGGTTTAACAGAGGTCGCATAAAACACAGATCAGTGATTTCAGTGTCAACAGGAATATCGTTCATTGTGGTCAAATAATTATTGTTTTGTACTTCCTGCGTCAGATGATCCAGGATTAAACCCGTCAGCGTTGAATCTGCCGAAAAACAGGTTTAATGAAGTCGATGTGTGTGTTGTGTGTTACAGATGGACGGAGACAGCTCAACCACCGATGCGTCCCAGCTGGGCATCACCGGAGAATACATGGCATCCAGTCACTACGTTCTCCAGTCTCAGGACGGTGAGGAGCAGTCTGAGTGCAACTACTAATGTGAATCAGTGTTGATAGAAGAGCTGCTGACTGACTGAGCGTGTGTGTTTTTGTTTTTTGTTTTTTATAGATGATGCAGAGGAAAGCCTGAATGACCATGAAGACGGCGGAGCCAAAGAGAACTACAGGGAGCAGGACATCTATCTGCCCATCGCCAACGTGGCTCGCATCATGAAGAATGCTGTTCCTCAGACTGGAAAGGTTTGTGGCGGAGAGGAGGGACAGAGCAGCGATCAGTTTATTATGCTAATGTCTGTAGATTTTAAAAAGATGGCTCCACTTTCTCCCACTGCCTTTAAAGTTGACGGAGAATCAAAAAGCGTTTCCACCTCGTCTTTGTTGAAGAACGGTTCCACCCACATTCAGGAACATGTGAAAAGTGATAGAAATTCTGAACATCTCCTTTTCATAGAAATTCCTCTTTTAGAAATGTCGCTAGAAAATGGGTCAATTTCAGAAATGGTTGTTTATGACGTCAAATGTATCTCGCCGCCCCCCCCCACTCTGATTCCATTCCCTCTCCTTTAAAGGTGATTAGCTGTAAAAAGATGGTCTGTACGTGTTCTGAAACCGGCGAAGTTACATTCATTTGAGTGACAGTGAAGGAGCCAATCAGTGTCAAGTGCTTGTATTTCATGAGGTTGATAGTTAAGCCTGAAAAGATGCCAAATAGGTGCAAAACTATGTGTTTAAAATTCCTCCACCCTAAAATATCTTTCTGAGACGTTTTTATGAAGTTGCTGAGGCGTTACACATCCAACCAACATTTTATTCAGACCAAGGATCAAAACCCTGTTTCATTTAAAGGTGACACCATTGTGTCACCTTTAAATGAAGCCAAATGTAGGGATTAGGAGCAAAATTGCATCCAGCCACTAGGGGGCAGTGTAGATTTTCTGATTTCACTTTTGAGAGCTGTCAAGTCATCCATAGATCAGTGATGTTTAGTGTCAGAGGAAATGAACCCTCATCCTTATCAGGGTTTAAGAACATTGGGGCTCATGTAGGAAGCAGCAGATCAGATTTATAAAACAGCAAATAAATAAAACTGACACATTTTTCCCTTGTTGGCTGAAGAGGAGCATCTCAGTGGTTGTTAGTAAATCTTCTCCCTCAGGGTCCGACTTTGAGCTGTTTTCCCTTTTATCCGTGTCCACAGATTGCGAAAGACGCCAAGGAGTGCGTGCAGGAGTGTGTGAGCGAGTTCATCAGCTTCATCACGTCGGAGGCCAGCGAACGCTGCCACCAGGAGAAGAGGAAGACCATCAACGGGGAGGACATCCTGTTCGCCATGTCCACGCTGGGCTTCGACATGTACGTGGAGCCGCTGAAGCTCTACCTGCAGAAGTTCAGAGAGGTGAGACGTCAGGAAACAGTTCACTTCCTTCTATTGCAGCAAACTGAAACCCTGATTATTCTGCTCTGTTGAACCAACTCAGAAAAGTCGAACAACTTTTCACCAACACGTTGCTTCTCTTTACCATTTTCATTGTAAGCTACGACAGGATCAGTGTGATGATCAGTAGGTTCTGTATCACTCTGCTGTTTTAATGCCCATATTGTTTCCTTTTTATTTCTAAAATCATTCAGAGTAGCTGTTTAATGTGTCACATTCACACACTAACTATCTGTGGGTGTGTGGATGATGTGTTAAAACAAGCTCATCCTCAGCTGGGTTATACGACGTCATTCACTTAAATTTCAGGAAGCTGTGTTTCACCTGGAAACACAGGAGTCAGTGTTTTATCTTGTGACTAACTCTTTGCTTCTCTGTTCTTCCAGGCGATGAAAGGGGAGAAGGGGATGTCCGGGGTGGCGGTTGGCGAAAGCCTCGGTGATGACCTCACAGACGACAGCTTCAGTGAGTAGAACCGCTGTTTAATCGTTCATCCCCCCGTTTGTTCTCCAGTTAATCCGTGTCTCTGATCTCGCTCTGCTCTTCATTTTCCGCCTCCCATCAGCGAATCCTCTGCCAGCTGGGATTATCACAGCAGATGGACAGCAGCAGAACGTCATGGTGTACACCACCTCATATCAACAGGTAGAGCAGCAGCAGCAGCAGCTGATTTAGTAAATACATGAAAATACACACCGCCCATCCTTCTAACCAAACTGTGTCTCTGTTCCAGATTCCCACTGTACAGCAGATCCAGTTTTCATGACCAGGACTTACTAGAACCCGAACGCCGCGGCTTCACACCGTGCCGCACTCGCTGATGACCTCTGACCCCGCTGCAGGGTAGAGGTCATCAGGACAAGGAAAGAGGGAGGGAGGAGGGGGAGGCATGTGCACAGCCCCTAATGTACAGAGAATCACTACCTGTTGAGTAGAAAGTGTAGTTTGTAGTTTGTGAGGTACCAAATGTTTTGGAGAGGATCCAGAGCAGCTGGGGAGTCTGAGGCTTTATTTTAAAGGCTAGTCTTATCACATGATTTAGTGGTGGAGTTGTTAATGTGCGTGCGTGTCGTCGTGTTTGCTTTTATGCTTTATGTTTCCGTGTCCGAGGGGTGGGGGTGGGGGTGGGGGTTGGGAGGGAGGGGTGGTTAGACGGGGTGAGGGGTATCGTGTTGAAGCTTATTTCTGGAAGCTTTTCTCTGTTTGAACCGAGAGAAGCCACGTTGTTACTGTCACATCAGATCATGCAGCTCTTTTGTAAGTCCATGCAGTTTACCATGTGCTTTACTGTCATGTCAATCCTTTGAATAAAAATTCAAAAGAGATGTTTGAATCTCCTTTTTTTTTTTTTATACACCACCTTTCCTCTCTGCCGTCACATCTGTCCTTCACCTCGAAGCACAAACACGTCAGGACTAATCGTGTGTCACACTGTACTAGATCATAAAAATTCTACCAAAAGAAAGCAATAAGTCATTGAAAAGTCAGTCCTGATAGTCTGCTACAACCCTTCACAGTATTTAAAACTGACCACCAGGTTGACAGATGTGATGTCTGATCAGGTTCAACTCACAGTTTAACACAGTTTTCCTCCGTGTGTTTGGTTTGAGGCAGTGGTTACTATTAAGTCACGTTAAAGATCATCTTTACAAACAAATGGATGGATCACCGCTCCGTAGCAGTAGTTTCTGTAGTTTGTAAGACACTGCCACCCTGTGGTAAAATCCTTGCATTGTGTGCTTCAGCTGGGGCAATTTCCTTAATCACATACTGGACCTTTTAGGATTAACGCCAGGAAAAACAGGAAAAATAACAAGTCTGTGTTCTCCCTCAGAGTGAAGGCCAGTATTTACTTACTACAGTAACTCAGGAACTTTCACACTTTTAACTTAAAAGTTTTCAATGTGCTAATTACCTCAATTCTGTTTAAACAGTACTTGTAGTACACATTTACACATTTTTCCCCCTGTTAACACACACCAATGTAATCTGTGTCCATTGCAAACACTTACGTGTAATCTTAGACAGTTGGCATTATCGTATACACTCATTCCTGACAAGCTTAACATATTACATGGTCTTTGAATGTAAAATGTCATTTCCTGTGGGTGGCTTCACATCAGGGTCCCCGGGTTGGAAGTAGTCCCCCTCAGACCCACGCCCACGTGGCTCATTTCCTCCTATAGAACAGCAGGGATCGCCCGTAGCCTTTTTCCCCAGGAAGCTCCTGTTGGCTGTTTCCTGAGCCTCTCCCACTCTGTGAATAAACAGCACACTTCAGTGTCCGCCCGCGGCCTCCTACATCCCTTCACGGAGACACAAACAGACATACACTCTCACAATAACTGGCCGCACATCCATCTTCTGTCTGAGGAGTCGTATACACGCCGCCTCCGCCCTTTTCCTTTTCCTCCTTTTCACCAGTTTTACCCATTTGTCTGTTCATCCTCTCCCTCCACCCATGTCTTTGTTGAGTTTAAAAAACTCTATAAATAACAGCAAATTATCTGAGCCGTAGACCAATTTTTAATGTGCTCTTTACTTACTGCAACAACATCATAGCCATTATACCCAACATTCAGCTGTAGAGCCAATATGGACGTTTGTCCTGAGGGTGGCGCTGAAGAGGCAGCCGTGATGTCATTACAATGAAAACCACGTTTTCTTTCCCGTTTGGAACCTGAAATGCTCAGTGCAGGTCACTACATTTTCCTCATTGGATATATGATGAAGTCACCTCTAGCAACGCCTGCTGAGTCATAAATATTTGTAAGTAAAGTCTCAGAAACAATGATATTTCCTGCTTAAAGAGTGAAGCTGGTACTAAAACAAAGACATTAGTGATTGTTCTGTGAATAGCTACAGAAACATGTCGACACACTCTGATGGAGGCAAAAGTACATCAATGTTGTTGGAATATTTTGTGTCAATTTCATCAATTTATTGGGAGACTCCAACTCCAACATTCATCCAACTGATGAACCTGATGAACCTCTGATGAGAACTGTCCTCACTGAACACTGTCACATCATCACGGACCTATCAGTGTACAAACGATCACATATAAGATCATGTATACCGGACAAGTCTGTCATCTCTTGTTGTGATTTAATATTATATTTGTCCCACAATGCACGTACAGTGACCAGTTAAGGTCAAAAGAAGATAAAAGTCAGACGTGCTACATCCACCACTCCACC
Source organism: Polydactylus sextarius (assembly GCA_016801845.1). Lineage (NCBI taxonomy): Eukaryota > Metazoa > Chordata > Actinopteri > Polynemidae > Polydactylus > Polydactylus sextarius. Next base: position 14,865,674 of record CM028923.1, on the reverse strand, counting down.
CACTGCATTACATTTTGGTTCCTTCCTGTGTTGTTAACGAACAATGGCGATAGATATATATCACGAGGTATGCAATTGTCCTCAGGATACTGAACTTCCATTGGTCAGTGCTCTCATCCAGGTTTAAGTTTAAACATTGTGTGATATGATCAGAAGCTGAGTAAACTGTCTCTACCAATGAAGACAGAGTAAGGTGAGTTGGAGAATAGATTTTGATTGGGTTTGGTGAGATGAGACAGAAAGTAAATGTTCTTAAGATTAAGTTTGTGCTTAAAACTGTTGTTAGAGCTCCTCAGAGCAGAAGTGACACTAACAGGGCACAGTGATGGAAACACAGAAGGACAGTTCTCCTGTCCAAAATGAAGTGTCAGATTTTGGTTAATGTTTGCCAGATAGAATGAGACGAGAGGCCTCTCAGATGCCCATTCTCTCCGTTGGGGGTGCTACAGTGGACAGTTTGCGTCCAGGAGTATGCAGTGTCAGTCGGAGATGTTGCTTATAGCTGCACCTCTAGATAAGTCGGTGCTCTGTGCATCCTATCGCAAATAGATAGAGGTATTCTCCTGTCAGCCTGACCCCTCCTGTCACCTCAGCCAGATAACTTCCTTTCAGGCCTCATGTCTGGAGAATGTTCCTTCAGGTCACGCACACATCAGCCTTCCATCCTTCCACTCCTTTTCTTAGCTTATCCCATGTCACCTCCTTCCTCCCTTTAACCTCTGACCCTTGGTCTGTCCATTCTGAGAGGGTAGATAGTGATTGTGATGGTGAGAACTGCAGGACAAGCACCAAAGGGTTTCACAGTCAAAGCAAAGGAAATATGCATCTGCTGAGAGCAGAACCCCCTGACACTGAACACTGAAGCTGTTCCAAAACCTCTGTCAGGAAGACACACACACACACACACACACACACACACACACACACACACACACACTATACTCAAGCCTCCAGATGCAGCTCCACTCGGTACCAGGCTTCTGATAACAAGGTGTAGAGCTCTGCCTCTGACCATTAATCTCATGTCAGGCATCCTCCCACATCGTGTACCCTGTGCAGAGGAAAACAATGGAGGATTTACATTAATTCAGTTTGTATAAATAAGTGCTGGTTCAGTCAGCACAAACCCATGTTGCTCAGACACACATGATTCTTTTTAATTTCAAGTTTTACCAGCTTCTAATGGAAGGTGAAACATCTTGAAGCATACACAAATGTTGCACAAACACTACACACACACTTGACTCCTTTTTTTAGCTTTTCTAAGAGTCACTTTCACTTTACATGCGCATTTTCACAGCACTTCATGTCTGTTGCATTCATCTGACGGAACAGTCATCAGGAGGTTTGGTATTTCACCCAAGTACACTTGGGTGAAATACCTGGGAATCAAGCCACCAAGCTTTCCATCAGTGCTCTACCACAGCTGAACCACTGCTGCCCACTTATCCACCACTTTGTTTCATGATGAACCACTGACACTGCTGTCATGTGATCTAAGGGCATCTGTAAAGCAGTGATTGGGAGACAGCAGATCATCCACAGAGTGAAGTGAAGACATGTAAAAGATAGATAGCACTGTCCTCCAACTTGAACAACCATATTTTTTTACTTTGTTCTACTTTGTATCTATGTTCTGATATGTCCAACAGGGGTGTCCTGTGGTTTGGATTAGAAGTTTCAGAAACTGTTTTTCAGTTGTCCATGTTACCGAAGAACTTTGCTACATTTTGAAGGATGAACTGAGACATTCAGTTATGTCACAAAGATAACTTTCCTCTTGCTCAGATGATGAGGAAACTTCAATAAATCTGCTCAGAGCTGATACTAAACATCCAGTAAATCATGAGGAGGATTAGAGTTATCTCATGCAGTTGGTACCACATCTCTGAGAGAGGAGAAGGTGGGAGGTGAGTCTGGTGAGGAGAGGAGCCACGGGTGAGAACGGGGGATGCTATGTGAGAAGTGGAGGAGTGTATGTGCGTGATGGGGGGCAGTGAGTGTTTAAAGGAGACCCAGAAGGTGCTGAGGAGGTTACTGATGGGGAGTTGAGGGTATGGGGGAAGAATATACTCTCACATTCCTGGCGTGGTCGCTCGATTGTAGCAGGCTAATGAGGCGAGGGAGGGAGCGAGCACTACCCCACAGGGTGGACAAAACCAGTGGAGTGTCAGCCGGCACCGTGCGGCTGAGCTCACGGCTGAGGAATTCAAACGCCGGACATGAGAGGGTGTGGCTCGCTGCCAGCACACACACTAACACACACACACACACACTTACAGCAGGGTCACGAGAGCTGAACCTGCACTGACCATCCACAGCTGATCTCTTTCACACACTATCTTTCTGTGTGTTGGTTACATGAGGCATAAATACTTTCTGAAATTGAGAAAACACTCAGAATGATTCATACCGAGGAAAATCAGAGACATCTCAGGAAGAAGTGGGTGATATTTCTTCTCTCAGCCCAACCTTCACAATCCAGAATGGCTGGGTTTAGTGTTTTCAATATAAACATAGTCAAAGTGCACTGATAAATTGATAAGTGTTAAATAATTAAGTATCCATGGCAAACTTTGTTTTATCTTAATACAACAGCCGCAGAGCTGTACCAGTATTTAACTGTAAACTAAACCTGGTTGCAATCACAGGAACTTGTTAGTGTAGATGAATCAGCGCAGAAATTGTTAGTGTCTCTACTGACGCTACTAACAAATTTAAGATAGAGATTCACTGTAATTACTCAAGTACCATAAGCCAATGCAATGGAGGACATGTATCTCTACTTTATCTTGTTAGATCACAGAAGGAAACTCTGTGATAGCAGAAAACTGACACATTTAAACTTGTGATTATCAGTGTAATGTGTCAGCATTGGTCTTGACCTTCAGTGGCAAAAGCCAGCGAGTGCTCTCAGACACAAAGCAGCTGTAATCAGCAGTCTGTGACCAGTGACATGAGAAACAAAGTCAGTCTCTCCAGGATGCTCAGTGACACATCCTTCCTTCTCTCCCTCCATCTGTCATTGTCTCAGTGATCTCACCGAACCCCTGATCCTCTGAGGATGGTGCCGCTGACCCGACGAAGTGAAATGTCCAGTCACATGGAGGCATCAGGGCACACACACATTGAACTCCATCAATCTTCTACCTGCTCCTCTGTCACTTAACTTTGTATTTCATGCTGAATAAGACAGGTCAGGGCAAGAGCCACCTATTTTTCAAGTTCCAACAGTCCTGTCACTTTAGCTTCAACAACATTGGTTACTATGAGCTGGATGAAAGAGGATCTCCACTGACATCTAGATTGAATAGAGATACAGATGTGTCAGTGACCTGCATTTCCTACAGCATCATTCTCTCTTGACATCAAGGCCAGAGATTAACCTGGTGATTCCTTCGACTTTGAGGTGGAAGAGCAGAGACTCAGGCTTGAGCGAAGCAAAATTCTGAGTCAGAGTTGGTTTGATCATGTGCCAAAGAAGAGACTGAACCAAGGTCTGACTGAAAGACACAGATCTGCATCCTGCAGGTTGGTCAGTGATGATCAGGTGGAGGGCAAGAGTCCAGACTAAGGACAAACAACACACTGCCAGGAGGGAAAAAGGAAGTTCATGGTCAATCTAATCTCTCTAACAGTAACCCCACAGAAAAATCCACGATTATCAGTGACGTCTGCAGAATCTCAGTCACCAGTCCCACAAACACAGAGGGGCATGTTCTTAGATTTATGTTCAGACAGTGGAAACATGCCCCCAATCAATGTCTACCCATTGGTTTAACCTCCAGGACCTTTACTTTTAAGTAGGTCTCAGTCAGTTCATCGCTGTTCTAAATACTACAGCACACATGACTGGTCAGAGCTAATACTCCATCACTGTAGCAGGTACCACCTTGTACAGAGAGTGTCACAGATATCCTGCTCAAATCAGAGCAGCTTCTGCTGCTGTGACTCCTGCTGCTGGCTCTTTGAAGCTCACTGTCTGAGGCTTTTCATTAATGAGGCCTAACTGTTCCAGCAGCAGGAAACACCCAGGAAAACCTCCACACCCCTGATCTTATCATTCCTGTTTTTCCCAGACTTCCCCTCAGCAGCCAGTAAAACACACATCATGTCCCACAATGACATTCATATGGTGACAAAGTCTTTTTAAAAGTAGATGGGTGTTTATTGTTGCTGCATTTTTCACTGAAAGAAAGATCTGATTAACTCCAGTAGTGCCCCGTCAGGCAAGAGAAGTTTGGAGCTGAGTGAATGAAAGCAGAGGAAAAGTGCCTGAAAGCAATTCCTGGGACATTTGTGAATATCTGTCGTCATGGCTACAGCTACTCGCCACTGCTCAGAGGTTCCTGCAGGAACCAAACCAGCGACTTTAATCCACTTTGCAAACACAGTTGCAGCTGGACCAACGTGTCCACACTAACTGACACTGACATGTCTCCAAGAAGGACAGACAGATAGACAGACAGGAAGAAGGAAATACAGAGTGACAGACAGAGCAACAAATGGGCAGAAAAAAACAACACTTTAAATTAAAAAAGTTCCACTTCCTGTATCGATTTGTTTCTTGGGTTGAATTATTGTTCCTTGTGTTGAATTGTTGTCTACTGTATTGAGTTATTTTCTATGTTGACTTGTTGTTTCATGTGTTTACTTGTTCTTTCCTGTATTGACTTGCTGTTTCTTGTATTTTCTCGTTATCTTCTGTTTAGGCTTGTTGTTGGTTTATGTTCTAAGCAGTTTTGTTTCTAATCCAAGAGTCGTACATTCATATACTTTACAGATGTAGCGATTTTTCTGAAAAGTTCATACTTTGAATACAAGTGTGAGTCTTCAGGGCTTCCACATGGTTTCACACAGATCTCTCATGTATGTGAATGCTGACCAATAAAATCATGTATGAACCAGACTAAAGAGCCGGACTCAGAAGTTGTCAGGTTCTTGTTCAGTGAGTCCTACAGGCCTCGCAGACCCAAAATGCAGCGTTGAAGATGAAGATACGCTGACTGTGTGAATCTAAACATGTCTTTCCCTTGATCAAACAACATCAATGCTGATGTGACTTCACCTCTCGTCCTTGAGTCGTGGACCATTTTTGGAAAGAATCAAAACCAGGGGAACACATTGTCTTACAGCTTCCTTTGTTATTGAAAATGTCCTGAGTCTAGAGCTGTGGGACTGGACTATAGTGGGTCTGCCCCTGCTTTCTCAGGATAGGGGAGGCAGGGACAGTCTAGGGGAGTGATCAGTGCTCTGCCACACTGGCTGTTAACAGCTGAACACACTGCGGGAGAGAGAGAGAGGGAGAGAGACCCCGAGGAACAACGCTGCAGCCAAGGAAACGCAGAAACACTTTCCCCCCAAATCCCCAACTCTGCCCAGAGAGGAGAGAGAGAAAGAAGCAGCGGAGACAAACAAAAGCATTCCTGGCTTTCACTTTAGAAGAAGAAGAAGAAGAAACAACAATACTCCAGGCAAGATCTTCTGCTACAGACACAATTAAAGGAGAAAGGCGTGACAGGACGTTTACTGAGGCAGCAACTGCACGAATGTGCAATGCATCTGGAACAAGAACCAAGTAGAAACTGGACGAAAGCAACAATGAGGATCTGCTGGCTGCTGTTTTCACTCAGTGAGTCTACTTAACTTGATTATCATCATCATTATCAACACTCTGCTGCGTATTTCCTTCTGTGTTTAAACCATGGGTTTTCCCTCCCTGGTATTTAAATGAATAAATGTAGTTTAACTTTAGAAAGCAGGAGTGATGATTGTTTCAATAGCAGCGTGACACAGCAACAGGTGCTCACACTCACAGATGTTGTACTGGAGCAGCAGTGTTTTCAGTAAAAGTTCAATTAAGCTGAAGCAGACAAAAATAAATGAACTGACTAAGTTAAAGTAACATCCACAAGCTCCCAAGACTTCATGCAGAAATAGGTAATTTTATCTGACAGTGAATTGTATTAAAACTCTTATACTGTTTTTATACACATAGTTTTTTTCACCTCCTGTGTAGCTGTTATATATGTTATTTTATATATATATATATATATATATATATATATATAACTTAAGTAACTTTAAAGTGATTTACTTCACTTTATCCACCTTCTTTTGCTGATAAATACACCTGAGCTAATAATTTGTATTTATGATAAAATAGCACGTCACTTCAACCATCATGGTGAAAAATCAAGTCATCTTCATGACAACATTTTTTCAATGCTGTTCATATTAACTTCAGCACACTGTACATTATGTCACACTATAGTCAGCACATTTACATGTACGCTAAGTGTGTATAAGGATGTGGGGTTTTCTTGTGTTACCATGTGACAGCACGTTTAAACCACTCACATTATTTATTTATTTATTTACACGATCTGAACAAAATTCAGTTCCAACAAGTTTTTCTGTCCACTAACTCAAGCACAAACTGAGGAGAGTAAAATTTGTCTTGGATCCACAGTCACACTGCTGCTCTTAGCTTTGTATCAAATCTGTACAAAAGTGGCCGTAATCATTCATTCCTCCACCCTACACCACTACCCACCCCACCATCCCACAGCTATGGCCTCCTTAATGCCCTCCTCCCTCAAAATACATATGCACGCACACACAGACATGCAGACACACACACACACACACACACACACACACACACACACACAGTCCTCCAAGAGATTCATCCATAGACAGAAGAGGGCTGAATAATGAAGTGCACCCCTGACCCCCCCCTCCTCCGGCTGAGAGTTTTTCTTTAATTATGCACCTGCCGCGCTCTCCCCACAGCAGTGGGAGGCAGCACTCATACGGGAGGCTTTTATTTTTTTTTATTTTTTTTTTGTGAACGTGTGAAAGAAAACATGCGACACCGTCTGAGGGCCGTCAGCAGTTTTTCCAAAAAAAAAAAAAAAAACAGGAAAAAAGACTGAAGATTGTGTGTGTGTGTGTGTGTGAACGTGCATCTGTGTCTGTTTAACTTATCACAAGTACAGCTGAAAACACACTCACAGTAATTTTGGGACTGTACTTGAGCACAATCCCTTCTGTACTTTTGAGTACTTAGTAAGTATTCTGTTGAAGCAGTCGTCAATTGCTAATTGCACTAATTGCTCACCAGTGAAACACTTATAGGCTTTTGCATCAGTTCAATTCAAGTTTGAACTGTATTTAACTATTTTTTTTTTGACCACACATAATCATAATCATTCGACTAAATTTATTTTGTAACTTTTCAACCTGGATCTGATCTGTGTTCATCAGTCGTCACATTTCACACTAAATCTCTCGTTGCATCTGCTAGTTTTGGAAAGTTTTACTTTCTTCCTCGCTTATACTTCCTCGCTAATCGCAGTAGCAGCAGCATCTGAAGGATGGCGGGTCAGGTCACAAGGATACCAATTGTCAGTCACGGGTCGAAGGTGTGACTTAAGAGAGAGCAGTCGTTAAATATAGTTAGGACACTCAAACTGAAGTGTTGAAGGGATCATCAGATGTGCAGTGATGGTGTCAGAGCTATAAATAAGGTCTTTGGTGTATGGACAATAGGGAGACAGCAGGATAATGAATTATTTCTGTGACTTCCTAACAGCCACGCAGTTCATCTTTCTGGAGCATTTGTGGGTTTGTGACTTTCCGTTTCCAACAAGATAACAAGTCAGGTTCCTGGCCTGACACCAATGGCTTGGCACACTGGCTCTGGTCTTGGTTCTTGAAGAAAACATTATGGGGGGGAAACATATTTGTCCATAAACAGTGTGGCAACAGGAGACAGAAAAATAAAAAAGTAAAGTGCTCTGAATTCTGGACCCAAGTAGTTAGTTCTGTGTCAGTACATGTGGGATCTAAGGCAGTGGATCTGGTTTTTCGGGGACCAAGTATGACTGGCATGTAGCTGCGGCTCAGGGAGGAACCCCTGCTTTCTGTAAAACAAACCGTTTCATCACTGTCTGATGCTGCAGATAAGCAGCCGCTCGCCTTCATCCCTGCTGTAACCTCTCCCTCCCTCCCTATGACCAACAGGCTTTGCTGCGCAACCAGGTGTCCATTAATCAAGCCTGTGGCTGGTACCATCACGGACCTTCACTCACCTCCTCCTCCTCCTCTCCTTCGTACTGAGCCTCCTCATTCCTCTCCTCCCTTTGTCGTTCCCTCCTTATTTTCTCAGCAATCTTTTCATCCGCCTCATCACTTAGTGTGAACTCCCCTTTACACTGCCGGTTCTAGGAAAACAGACTTTTGGTCTTAGTGAGCACACTGAGCATGTGTTAGGTTGGTGGAGCTCCATCACTGGACCCCCCCCTTCAGCTTGTATAAACATACATACCAGTCTGGTTTCCAGGGACAGGGAGTGTGTGTCTGTGGGTGGTGTGTATGTGTATGTGTGTGTTGAGTCATTTCTATGTGGCCATTAGATTTACGGCGTCTCACACCACACCTCACGTTGCCCCCCCATCTCTCCCCCCTCCTCCCTTTCACTTGTCGCTCTTTTATTCCCGCCGAGTGTTTTTACATTCATCTCCTTTCACAATGTAAAGCAAAAGCCTTCCCTCACCCGTCCTAACCCTCCTGTCCCCAACACACCCGTCCGTCCCTCTGAGAGCTGAATTACCTCTCCCAGTGGGACAGGGGTAGGGTGAGGGTGGAGGGGGAAGGCTGAAAAAAAAAGAAAAGCCCCCACCCCCCACCCCTGTTGCAGTAGTGGTGTGCAGTAAGGGGGAGTGGCCCAGCTTGCATGGCCGCACGTGGGGCGAGGGGGAGCCTTTGTGTGGCCTGTCAGCAGACTAACGGGGCTGCTTTGTCCTCCTGGTGCTTTGGAGCGACAGCTACATTTATTTATTTACTCTCCTCTATGTGGTGCACGTTCACAATCAGACCCACATCAGTCTGGAGCTGGAGGGATAACTGCCTAGCTGCCAAGCGTACTAACGTGTCTGTATAACCTGAGGTGTGTGTTTACGACACAATGTGTGGACTTGTATTGCATTGTAATATAGACAGTTTACATCTAGGTAGGACTGTGACAGCCAAACAAAAAAGTTTGCAAAGTTTAGAGCTGACTGTTCAAATAATATTCCCATGTAGCAACCATCATCATATGTCCTGTCTGAACAGACTAACAGTTCTCTCCATGTGTCTGTGTGTGGGGGGCCTTGTTCCTGGGGGGTCTCTATTTACAACATGGCCCGTCAGGAACCACACTGTCACCCTCCTTTCATGTGTCTGGGAGCTGGTGTTTACACAGATCAGGTTTGGATTGATGCCTGCTTGAACAGACAAACAGTTAGACCCTTTGACCCCCTCAGAGAGAGAAAGTTTTACTGTGTTTTTTAGTTTAGTGTGTTTCTAGGTTAGTTGGATCTGTTTATGTTGGATTACAGACACTGGCATTTCCTGATTAATGTTCATAGGATGAATACACTTAGCAGTCAAACATCATTAATAATGTAAGATGTAAGAATGCTTGTAACTTCACTGTGACTCTCACACGCAAATTATCAGGGGTATTTAAACAGAAACAACAACAATAAAAGACAAGCTTTTTATTACGAACACTCTTGGAGCACCCTCCTTTATATTAAACATCCTAATGAAGAAAAATGTGTGCTCAGTAACTTTGACTGTAACATTGTTGTTGGTTTGAGTATTTCTGAAGTGGCTGATTTCCTGGTATTTTCACACATGATAGTTTCTAGAATTTTGATTCAGAATCAGGAAACATGCAGTGTGAAGCAGCTGTGTTTATGAGAGACCTTTCCAAAACTTTGATCAGTTGACTTCATCAAAACATCGACAGTAGCAACAAAACACACACAGGACAACTTTACCTCATATATCATATATATTAGATGTTGTTTGGTCTTGGACAGTTGGAAATGCTGTTTGCAGATGGATCACTGATGTTGAACTCAAATGATTCAATCGATGAGTCGATTATTATCATTATCGACGGAGTGATTCGTTCGTTGCTTCATATGTGAACCTTTAAATTTAAGACTAAAGTCAGTTTCTTAACAAAGAAACACATCTTTATTTTTGGGCTGACCTCTTTCCCGGAGGAGAAAGAAGGTCAGACTTGCTGACATAAAGGTGGCAGTAATTCAGATAACCACTCTTTACCACTATGGTGAACCCTGAAGTGGATGGACTACAATAGGAGTGACTGTGTTACATCTTATCAGCTAAAAACGGAAACCTGCAGCTTCAATGGACATAGGTTCACCAACACTGGACTGAAGAAGACTGGAAAAACAGGTCTGATGGATCTGAATTTCTGCTGAGCAGATGGTAGAGTCAGAATCTGATTAATGGACTCAACCTCCCTTGTGTCAAGTATCCAGGCTACTAGTGGTGGTGGTGTGATAGTGTGAGGGATGTTTTCTTGACTCACTTTAGGCCTTAATACCTATCAGTCCTGGTCTGAATGCCTTAGTTTGTCTGAGTGTTATTGTTGATCATGTTCATCTTTTGTATGGTCACAGATTCTAATTGTTACTTCCTGCAGAATAATGCTCCATATCATGTAACTGAAGTTGTCTGAGAGTGGTTTCATGCACATAAAAGTGAGTTTAGCCCAGTCTCAAGATCTGGATCTAGAAGAGCTCATTCGGGATGTGGTATAACAGGAGACTGGCAGCATGAATGATGTGATGCAGTCTTGTCAATATGGAGAAGAATCCAACAATTGGTGGATCCATTAACTGAGACTGTTTGGGAGGGTTCCTAATAAAGTGCTTAGTGCTAAAGTGTTGATACATATTACACATTGTACACATTGCCCAAATCAACAGAACTGTTTCCTGACAGAGCAATGAGCCAAGATGTAAACAGAGGAGCCAGGGAAAGGACAACAGGTCAGTTCTCAGACCTGCAGCTGCCTGACCTTCATACACTGACACAGGAGGTTACACTATCTACACACCCACTGCAAATATTCCGATTAGCTGTTTAAAAGCTTTTGCTTTAGTAACCCAGAAGCTGCTCTCTGACCGCGCTTAACAGAGTCTGAGTCGGACAGAGTCTGAGTCTCACTGAGTCTGAGGGTTAGGGTTAAGTGAGTTTGAGCCTGACTGAGTCTGTCAGCTGCTGCTCTGGTTGGATGTGATCCTATGACTGGGTGTGGGTTATAAAAAAACACAACATTTAGCAGACAGATACTAAAATGCAGTGTCATGTCATGTAACTACTGTGGGTGTGAACTCTTCACAGGCCATACAGCTCACATCAAGTTAACATAAATGCCCTGATTAGAGCAGCTCTCCTGTACTATCAGAGTCAGGGCTGATAAAGCACTGTGGTCTTCATCTCTATTTATAATAATCAGGACGGGAAGCTGCACACAATAAACCTGGGGGTACCACACCCACAGCCTGTTTCCAGTAGCCTGTGAACAATCCTCATCTAACTCCAAAACAATGGCCATACCCTCCTGCTGCGTTCTTTGACCTCCACGTAATGACTACATCCACTCACAGCCTCAACACACATTGACGGTGGTCACACTGACGTTATGTAACATGTGAAACATTGATACCTAGACTAAGTCTTGGCTCTGATCTAAAAAAATGTTAAAAGAAATGTAGGACATCAAGACAGTTAATGAAACATGTTCAGGACAAGTAGGTTGGCTGGAGAGAGAATTAGGAACAATTCCAACAATTCTGTTAGTCAACCATGCACTGGAATAATATTTTTTTTGTACATAACTGGAAATTGGAAAATTTTACACATTTTGAATAAGTTTATTGTCAGTAATTGTAAAGCTCCCAAAGCACTAGAACGCAGCATTAGCACGGTCTGGTAGTTAACAGATAAGAGTTTGTTGTCATCCAGTAGAGGGTGGTAAAGCTGTGGTTGTAGCACAGACACATGTCTTATCATCGGTGGGCTGACCTGTTCTGATATACACGTCCTGCTCATTGTCCTGAGGCTCTGTGATAGCCTCATCCTCTGTGTTTTCAGACTTTCATAGTGACCTTTTGAAAAGAAACACGCAAACAGGTACAGAACTTGTTGCACTGCAAGTAACATCAAATATCATGGAAGCTGAGATTTGGAATCTGAGTTTCATGGAACGTGCATGTTAATTGGACTTTCAACTTCATAACATAATGGTGAATTTAGTCAACAGTGATGATGACTGCTGTTTCAATTAAAACTGCAATGCTCTCATATTACATGACAGGAAATGCAGAACACAGTGCCAGATCACTCCACACAACACCACTCCATATAAATGATTATGTATGTGTAAACAGATAAATACTGTTACTGTTAAATATTTTGTGTTTGAGGTCAATAAACCTGTCCAATAAGGGTTTAAGTTGTTAGGATGCTGTCTTTAGTAATGTACTGAAGCTAATCTGCCATGTTTCTTCCTCCTTAGGCTTCTTATTTCACGGCATCTGTCCACAAGCAAGTCCAGCATCTACAGTAGTTGATGCAAAAGATGTAACAAATCGCCCAGCTATACAGACTGTAGCACCTAACTCAGCTGCGGCAACAACCCTAAGTGGACTGGCTGCAGCATCTGGCACAGTTGTTGCAGCTGGCCCAGATGCACTGACTGCAACACCTGGCACAGGTGTTGACTCAAATGCAACGACTGCAGCACCTGGCATTTCTGCTACAGGTGACCAAGGTGCACCGGCTGCAGCACCTGGCACGGGTGTTGCAGCTGCACCGACTACGCCTGGCTTGACTGTGCCACCTGCTGCTGCAGGTGGCCCAGGTGCAACGACTGCAGCACCTGGCATAGGTGCTGCAGGTGACCTAGGTGCAACGACTGCAGCACATCACACAGCTGCTGCAGGTGACCCAGGTGCACCGGCTGCAGGAACTGGCATGGGTGTTGCAGGTGGCCCGGGTACACCGGCTGCAACACCTGGCATGGGTGTTGCAGGTGGCCTAGGTACACCGGCTGCAGCACCTGGCACGGGTGTTGCAGGTGGCCCGGGTACACCGGCTGCAACACCTGGCATGAGTGTTGCAGGTGGCCCAGGTACACCGGCTGCAACACCTGGCACAGGTGTTGCAGGTGGCCTAAGTGCACCGGCTGCAGCACCTGGAACGACTTTCACAGCTCAACCAGCTGCAACATCTAACCCCACTGGGTCAACTGCAGTGTCTGACCCAGCTGCAGCAAATACAACATCTGCACCAGCTGTAACTACTGCCCAGGCTGCACCAGATGCACCAGGTGCAACAACTGCAATAACATCTGCACTACCAAGGACTAATAAGCCTGACACCACAATTGTCTCAACAAGTGACACAGAAAGACAACAGCTTCCAGCTCATACCAGTTCTATGAATTCAACTGAAAAAAGTAAGTCCAGTTATTTTAGATTCAACACCTTTGTATGCTATGACCTGCATGAATGAGAATCATCATAACTTAACATCAGAGCTCTAATGTAACATTTTATAACATATAACCCATGATGCCCAGTTAATGGCATTTTTTTTTTCTCTGGTCTCACATTTAATTAGAAATAAAATGGGATACTACTTTACAACGCCAAATCTCAGTTTTAATCTGAGTGGATTTACACTAATCGAGAAACAACTGTGTGGAGATATAGGTCTTTAAACACAAAGTTTCCTGTGTTTACTGCTGTTGTTGTTTCGGGTTGAAGGTTCAGATAACAACTTGACAACAACTAGATCCAGCGTCTTGATGACCACATCATCATCATCTGTAAATAAGAGCATAACCACCCCTGAAAAGCAGCAAGAGAAGACTCTGAAGGTAAGATGAACAGTACCACTGTTTGAAGACATCACATTCCTTTCTGCAGTTCACATGACTCCTGAATTATTAATTAATTGATTGACTCATGCCATGTTTTCTGATTTTTTTTTTTCTGCAGTATTTCATGAACAGCAATGAGGTAAGATGCCACTTTGATTTGAGTTGAGAATCTCTTTCAAACCTTAACATCTCAGACAAGTGACTGGTGTATGTTTCTACAGCCTGGAAACCATAGAACCATAGAAAACTATAACAGCTCTAACTACTATACTCCCCATGGGTCATCGAAAATGTTTGTGTATTGAAGTAAGACAGCACTGGACATACTAAGTAGTCTATAAACTAGTCCATAAAAATACAAGAGTATCTGCTACCACTGTCCAGACTCTGTGTCGCAACAGCACAGGAAGTAATGCAGCCTGCTATTAAAAAAAGAGAAAAAGGAAAAAAAGATTCCAGGCACTGGGTGGAAAAGTGTCTTAGTGGGAACCCTTCCTGCCTTTCACTAGTTTCCTTAGTTCCCACACCTCTTTCATAAACTGGTCCTCTGAGCGCCTGCTCAGTGGTCAGCTCCATCATACACCAGAAATAATCCTCACATCACAGCACAGGAAGAAGTGACCTCAGCCATCACCTCTGACCTCCTGTCTACAGAATAGAGCTTAGTCTATGGCCTATTAATGCTAAATGTGTTTATATGTTGTGGTGTCGATTGATTAATCATGATCGTGATTTATGAATGTGTGATGATTTCAGGTTCAGAATGAGGAGGACAAAAACATGGTGGAAGTGTGCAGGCGGCTGTTGGTGAATATGAACAATGGCAGCTGCACTTTGAAGTGGATCGAACACAATGGCAAAATCAACTTTAAGTCAGTGGACATAAATGGCAAAGGTACATCAGCTTCCAAGCTTCAGTTAAATAGTGTCACTTCAAGCACCTTTCTAAAATCTGTCTGTACTTACAGTGAATCCCAGTCTGGCAGACCAGTTATATCAAGAAATCTCTAAGGTAAGGCTTCATGTGGATGTTATGTTCAGAAAACACCTCTGAAACAATGACACCAATGTTGAATAAAAACTGATTGTTCTGTTGTTGCAGAAACAAGGAGATAATAAAACTCTGATAGCCATTCTGGCTTCCTGTGGAGCTCTGCTCATCATGATTGTCATCCTTGCCGTCTGTGCATCCCACCACCGCAAGCCATACAATGAGAACCAGGTGAATGCTGAGATGTTCATCATATGTTGATGGATAAAACCACAGTTTTTCTTTTAGAGAACCTGGTCTCAATCATCTGTCTTCTTCATCTCTGCAGCAACACCTGACAGAGGAGCTGCATACAGTAGAGAATGGTTACCATGATAACCCCACGCTTGAGGTGATGGAGGTGCAGCCGGAGATGCAGGAGAAGAAGATGGCACTAAACGGGGAGTTCAATGACAGCTGGATTGTCCCTTTCGACAACCTGCTGAAGGAGGATGTACCCGATGAGGAGGACACTCACCTGTAGACATGACCAGTGACAAAAGAGAGGGACGTAGGAGGAGGAGACAGGACCTGGCTACTTCCTCTTCAGCCCTGACAATTCATCTTTACTCCTGACCTGGGACCAAATACCTGTAGCCACAGAGGACTTTGTAATGTAGAAATACATCCTATAGAGCAACGATCACGTTGCTGCCCTGCTCTGTCTGATGTATTTCTGCTGCAGCAGAAATAAAGAGGAGACATAAAACACTGTGAGGAAGAAGAGACAACGAAATCAGAAACAGTGGCCTTAAAGCTACACGTTTGACAACTAAATTGTACAGGCACATGACTGATTCAGTTGATTTATATATAAGTGTGACTTCAGAGCACAGATCATAGACCTTGGTGAAAAAAAGTATCACACACAAAAACATAGGCCTCTGCCTTTTGAATTGTATTTTACATTTCATTTGCTGTTATCATGTGGCTCCAGAGGCCAAGAAGATTATCAGAGAGGGAACAACAGTATCAGCTGATCCGCACTAATTTAGGTAGACGACCTCAGGATCCTTCAGAGAATCCTGGTGATTTTATACGAGTGAGTGATGACAAGGAAACAGCCAATGGCTGTAACCTTATTTTGTAAGAGCCTGAACATGACCAGAGACTGTTTATTAAGGCAGGTGAGTCTGTAGGGTCCGTAGAAATAGGGCATATTAGGGGTTTTAATCCCAAATGCCACATACTGACTGTAGGATGTACGAAGAGCCAGGAGGGACATGTCACAATTTATTTTGTCTTGTCTACGTCACATTGACTTAATCCATCATAATTAATCTGAGCTGAAACATTTGAGAAATTGTACAATTTCCTCACTTTATGTACCAAACCAATGGAAGCAGTAACTGACAGCTGTCAATAATGACAGTAACTCTTAGTTGAAATCTCTCTGGCCAAACATACAGGACGTAACAGCTCAATGTGATTTTTTTTTTTTTTTTTTAAATAATGTTTTACCTTTTTAAATTGAAAATAGTATCATATTATTTAAATTGTAATTCCAGTTCTCTACATGAAGGATCTAATATCAGTTTCGATGTATATGGACACACAGGACACATGTAGTGAGAACTGAGCCTGAGCTGATGAGTCGAAACTGAGACAGAAAAAAGAAAGTTTTCCTTTCAAATTAAAAAAAATTAAATTCATTAATAACAAAAAATTGAACCCATGGACCAGCGTTACACACGAATTTCGTAGGTCAACTTATTGATGATGTCTAAACTATATGTGGAAAAAAAACTCAGTCATTACCAACCATGGCCATAGTGGCCACTGTTGAGCAGCAGATGTCTCTGGCAGGTTCCTTCCGGTTTCGATTGCTGCTGTGACTTATCGTTATCGCCGAAACAATTACATTACGCTTAGGAGAATAAAAATGGACAAATGCTGTCTGAAGCTGATTGATACAGACTGTGCAAATAGCATGCATGCCAGCATGTAGCATGATGCTGTAAATAGTGTATATTTTTTTTTTTTTTAAATCACTGTCGCTGAAGGCAGAGTTATGCGACTTTGCCTCAGATAAATACTTGTTAAACTATGTATTTCCCTTTAAACACATAAAAAGTTAATATACATTTACTTCCACTTCATAAATATGAGTCCAATCACGTCGGGCACTCCAACACAACCTGTCTTGTGTGTGTGCGTGTGTGTGTGTGTGTGTGTGTGTGTCTACAATTTCACTTTTATTACTTGTC